>JANHZT010001566.1:185442-203175 GCA_032468215.1 Stegonotus admiraltiensis | reverse complement strand
ACTATATCGGGAGGCCGGCATCCACAGCCACTCGGTCTTGGAAGGATTGAGTCGGAGTCTGTTGTTCCCCATCCAGATCTCCCAACTTGTCCCACATTTCTAATATTTAATTAAGATTTCAGTTCAAAGGTTTAGCAGGGCCAGCCCTGCTTAATTCTGAATCTAGTCAAAGCTAGTCAGGTACTGCCATCTGCTGAGTCCTTTTTATTATCCATAACTTAAGCACACTCATAGATAAATGTTTGCATTCTTGAGCACGTTTTGTGTTTCTTTTAAAAAGTTCATATATTTCAGGAAAATAGTGGTGTGGTGGCCTAGAGGTGGAGCTCTCGCATCACAATCAGGAGACTGTGAGTTTGATCCTAGGTAGAGGCAGATATCTCTCTGGACACACTGAGAATATATCTGCTGAATAAAACTGTATTGGTGACAGGAAGGGCATCTGGCCATTAAAACACTCCACCAGTTCGATTCAGTTGCCCAGATTCCACCCTGCAAGGGATTATGGAGTTGTTAAAAGATGATGTTGATGATATATTTCAGAAAAATGAGCATAAAATTGATTGTGGAGAATGCTCATTAAAACGAAAGAAGCCTAAATGAAACAACATGCATAATAATAAGAACCCTCCCCCAAAAGTAGTGTGAATGTCTACCAAAATATGAATGATGAAAAAACAAAAACAAGCAAACCAATGAAGAAAAAAAGCTAGAATAAACTTAAGAGCAGCATTGTTTGCAGGGATTAGTAGGAAAGTGTCAGAAATGTCAAATAGCCAATCGTTGGAGGGCAATCAAAGCTTCATCCCTTTGCAGGTGATGCTGACACATATTCAAATGGATAGAACTTTTTATTGCACTTCCTTGACTACCATTCTTGACTTTTTTTACCCCAGTTTTGTAAGCCACTACTTGAGGTTTTAGAAAAAGAGTGAAGTCAACCCTGTCGCTTTTGTCCATCTTTACTCCTGAGAATACTGCAAACCTACAGCAACACCTCTGCAGAAATTAAAGATGTCTAATTTCTAGAAAATTTGCAGCCACCTTGGAGAAAAGAAAGACCTCAGATGAGGCAGAGGTACTGCTTTTATTCGGTTTCAAGGCCATATCCTGGCAGTAGATGGTCTTCTGACCACCTTTCTTTTTACAATGGTTCAACAGCTGATCCAGATTAGCTCCGAGGCATCATTTCAGCAGTGCACTTCTTCAAACACTTAATGACAACCATATGTTATGATGTTTCTTGGCTTTTACTCTTTTCCTTGGATACATCTTGAAAAGACTTTGGCTCCATAACTCGAGTCATTATCTCAAGCCATCAAGTTCTTTGAAAACTTCCTTATTAATTTTGGCTTTTTGCCTTCATTGCAACAGAGTTAACCTTTAAAAAATGATGCCATTTATTTTCTCAAATTGTATTTTTGATCGAAAAATATCACTGTTTTATTCAGCTATTATTAGTATATTTTACATATTCTGGTGACATAAGGAACAAAGTATACAGATAAAGGACATGCAGTAAATCCTTAGTTTTTGTTTGAAATAGTGGAATAACATTTAATGATTTAATGTGCAGGAGTATGATTCAATAGTGGTATTGAAAAAGATGGCTTCCAGGCCTGACAGGTATCCATATTCCTTTTTCAGTTAAGATTAAGGACATCTCTGTCAGAAGAAACGGTGTAGCTCCAAGTCTGTCTGAGTTCACTCATCATATTAAACCACATTTAACAATGGCTAACTGAATAAGCCACAACTGGATGGACCTGCATATTATAGTATGCTATTAACTAGCATACTGTAAACATAAGGGTTGATTAAAACCACACTATACACATTTACTTAGTTCATTATGTCAATCCAACCTCTCTAATCTTTTGGGATTGAAGAATTTGGAATCTTTAAAATACTCTAAAACACATTTATTTCTCAGAAGACAAACAGTGAAATTGCCCTGTGGGATTTTTCTGGGCAGATTGACTCATTTGCAACCAAAGATTGCATTCATCCATGTTGGGGTTCTAAGAAAGCTTGAAAGGGATTCTTTTAGTTTAAATTGCTACCCTAATAAGTCTTCAGGCCATACTTTTCTATATAATGCTTAGTTCACTAGAAAGAACGTAACTATGAAAGACATAGTTCTGCTGGATCAGGCCAGTAGCTAATTAGTTTTCAATCCTAGCCAGCTTAATGCCTCTAGTAAGCTCATAAGCAGAATTAAAAGACTCTATTTCTTTTCAAAGCAGACTGATTCAGATGTTGGATGTAGCGTATAATCATTAGTAACCATTTATCCACATCTGAAGTTTGACTTACCCCAGACTTTTGTTGTTTTTGTTTTATGGTTTTAAACAATCGTTTTAATTTTTGATTTAAAAAATTAGCTGGTTGTAACATGGCCACTACACTAATGCTTTAAATAAACAAATAAAGAAACCCTCCAAGAACTGTACTAATCCCTTTTTTTCCTCATCACCCAATCCAGAGGATGTTAACCTTCCAACTACTGTATTTTTGCTGATCTCCTATCAACATTCCTTAATATGGCTACATTAATACATTGCATACCAAAATATGGTTTCTTATGTTTTGGCACAGATATGGAATCCAAATTTGCAAATTACTTTACAAATGCATATCGGATGAACTCAACCAACTGGTTATTCAATACACCATATTTTACTAAAATCAAACCACAGTCAATTTCAGTATATTAATCAGCTTATAATGAACTTTGGTCTTTCTACATTTACGCCTGTACTTTAAAGCCGAGTTATGAATTTTTGTAATACACAATGATGAACCACTCATACTAGGAAACAACGGTGCCTAAACAGTGCAGAAAAATGATTAGTTACTGGCTTATGAGCCAGCTTCCCCCCACCACCCCATAATAAACTACTCTGGCAGATGACCATCAGCAAGGTGGGGGGAAAATCAATCAAAAGAAAATACAAGTTTTTGATAGAATTCCCTAGAATTGTTCTGTATGAACAGGCTAAACAGGTTTTGCCCCAGGATTACAAGATATAGCATATCAGAATAGATAGGATCAGACAATGTAGGAACATGTGGGCTATGAAAACCTGCAAATTACCTGAATATACTTATTTTCCTCAGGTTGAAATAATTATTTTTAGGGCTATATGCAATGTTTTCCCTTCTGCCCCTTTTAAAATACTCTTGCATCCCATTTACTCAGTGCTGATTGATAATCTGAATGGGAGATTAAAACAGTAGAGATTCTATTATATTCTGCTTTACAGTATTTACCACAATATGTATGAGATTTGGCTCCTTCTGATTCATTATCTACCTATATCCAAAATGGTTGCTACTTCTTTTTTACACGAAGTATTATGATCTCTGTGATAACAAACATTTCCATCGCTAAAGTGAAAATGAAAGAAAATGCAAACATGACTAAGCATTATTTTACTCATGCATTTTTGTAATGTTTCTGGTTATTGATCATAACCATACTTTTATATAACTGCGTGTGTGAGAGAGAGAGAGGGAGGGATGGAGGGAAAGAGAAAAGAATAAAGAATAAATCTGGTACATAGTACATTTGTCTTCTATTTTCAGATATATCATGGTTCATTTTTAAGGGAAATAATTATTCCTGGAACTTTAAATGAAAAGGTTTGTTTTCTTTCCTAAAAAGAATTATTCATTCTTAGAACCTTGCCTATCCATTAAATGGTGATCTAATTGAACTGTGCTGCTTGAAGTTTATGTTGTCACTATGAAGAGCATTCACAAAATGCTAATTCCAAGTGTGCCAACTATGTAATACACTCTTACTGTGGGACTACATTCCACATATTTTTTATATTCTGTACAAAACAAGCCTTAAATAGGTAACATGTAAGTATTGTGTTAAGATTGGATGGACACGGACTCCACGTGACTTGGTTGTCTGGAGTTCATCATCCTATTGAAAGACATTCCAAGCAAAAGCCAAAGGCCAGATTTAGTCAATTCAAAGGAATACTTGTAACAGAATAAAAGTTGGAAGGGACCTTGGAAGTTTTCTAACCCACTGCTCAAGCAGGAAACCCTATACCATTTCAGACAAATGGTTGCCCACTCTCTTCTTCAAAAACCTCCAGTATCGAAGTACCCACAATTTCTGGAGGCAAGTTGTTCCACTGGTTTATTTTTGTCAGGAAATTTCTGAATTACAGGTTTGTTCTCTCCTTGATTAGTTTCCATCTGTTGCTTTTATGGACTATTTGCCAAATATAGATGTACAGTAGCCTAATGTTTGAATACCACCTGGTTCTTCTGAAACCTGAAGACAATTTAAAGCTCCTGTTTATAGCTCAGAAAGACCTCTTCTTCCTGTACTAATTTTTGAGTGTAGAGATTTGTTCTTTACTTGTATCATCATTTAAGCAGCATTCAATGTTACAGCACCAACACAGGATTCAACATCTAGGTACACAGTGTTGTATTCTCACTGGGGAGCAGCAACCCTTGATATTTGGAATCCCTTTTCTATATTAGGTAGATTTAATGGGCCACTGAGGGAAAAGTAGAACAGCTTGAAGGCAGCTGCATGCACAATAAGCATTGATCTTTTGCACTTCCTTACAATATACCTGGTCACTTGAGAGAAGAACAGAGAGTTTATGAATCCTGAATAATTTTCTTGAAGGCAGATGAGCAAAGCAAGGAGCAAATGAGGAAGAAATGCCTATATACATGAAATTCTATCCTGGTCATGGTGCGGTTAAAATGCAGAGTTGTAATATATGGGCATATATAGTCTTGTTCATTGCCTCACTCAATATGGCAAAGAAAGAAAATGTACTTCATTTAGCACAAGGTTCGGTATGCTTCTTTTGAAATACAGCACAAATAGATCAGGTTTCTGCTGCATTTTCATATCATTTGAAGAAATTTTGCTATGATTGTGTTAGGTCAAGATTTAGTAGCTTTTCATTTCCCTAATTTTCTTTCTAAATTTCTGGCCTAAAAGCTTTGAATTGTGTGCTAATATAAAACAAAGCGCAAAAGTACAAATACTGAAAAACAGCAACAAAACCTACATGGAAGTATTTTTGTATAAAATAGTACAAAATATACCATTAACTGAGAATAGCCTTAGTTTATACATTCACTATATGTACGTGGTATATTATAAAACAGCTTTAATGAATCATTATCTAATGATTGTGATCTACTCAATTTTGCATTAAAGGTTTATTGACGGGTTAAACAACTAAAAAGTTACTATTAAATTGTAATAAAAACAGTATGAAAGTGCTTGTATATCTAAGTATTTGTTGTTCTTAATTATCTGACTTCACTCTTCAGCACAAATAGACCTTACATTGACTTAAATTTCAAGGACATGCAACAAACTAGAGAAATCACAGTGGAGCAAATAAGATTTCTTTGGCAAGTCAGAATCATATATAAATTTGAAAGATGCACATTACACACACAAAGCAGAATATAAATAGCAAAAAAAAGGACTTTAAAGAAAACCAGGAATATATACATGTGATAACCTTTTATAAGAGATTATGACAGGTCAGAATAATCAGGTACAGCCTGATTTTTCTGAGTAATTTCATATTTCAGAATATTGGCTGA
Source organism: Stegonotus admiraltiensis (assembly GCA_032468215.1). NCBI lineage: Eukaryota > Metazoa > Chordata > Lepidosauria > Squamata > Colubridae > Stegonotus > Stegonotus admiraltiensis. The sequence continues at coordinate 197,568 of JANHZT010001566.1, read as the reverse complement.
AATAATTTCAATTTATGGATAATTTCAGCAAGAGCGAGTACAGCAAAATCCAAAGATGAAAATTGTGATGTACTCATTTTAATCCAATATCAGAATACTACCATAAGACTACTCTGTTTCAGCAAATGATAGTTCAGATAGTTCAGATTTCCTCCACAATTTAATCAATTTATTTTTGCTCATCATACAATAGGGAATTCATCCATTGTGTTATTATGTGGACTCGTTATAGTATTATGAATGCATTAATTCAGCTAAATAATATTATATTATATAGGAATTATATCATATATGAAAGACACCAAACCAAAATTTAACTCTTATAAATGTATACTACTTGACCTTGCATTAAAAGGAAATATTTCCGACATAAAACTAATGTATAAAGTTGATCCAAGTCCAGTTTCTTGAATACATATGGGATCTACTCATAACCTTTATGACCATTTTGGAAGCTGCAAAGGCAAACTAGATGAGTAAATGTGCAGTCTTATATTGAATAGATTTAACAATAAATATCATCACAGACTTTAAAATTATCCTCTTCTATAGCTAATTTTTCTAGTAGATTGTGTGAGGTTGAGTACTGAAGAAAAGATAATTCCTGTCTTCCACATTTGAAGAAAAACATACAATATATTTATGGGCATATAACATATTTTTCAGAGGCAAATATTGTGATTGTCACACAACTATCATTCATATTACCATAAATAAATGATCTGATTTATTAGATTTTATTTTCCCTTTAAGCAGAAAAACATTTGAAACCAACTCTTGCTCTTCCTAATGCATCAGTTGAGTTTTGACAGCTGTCAGGATAGAAAGAACATCCAATAAATTATATCTGTATGGCTTACTTCATTTATTTATGTACGCTTCACAGCTGCAGCATTCATACACAAACATTCATTACTTTATAAAAAGATTAAAAATGGTTATATATATTTTATATACAAAATTATTTACTTTTTTAAATTTTATTTTACAAAAAAGTAGGTCTATATATCTCCATCTTAAAATGCAGAGAGCTGTAAAATAGACCCATGATTAGTGTTGGAAAAGTTGCTATTTTAAAAAAATGGCCCTGGTTGAAAATTAAAGTATTAGCCTTTATTACTATTATTATTATTATTGTTATTGATCCTACAGGCCCTCCTTGTCAACTTTTTAAAAGAGTCCTCAAGTCCTTCGTGATCAGTGCCGAGGCTGGAAAGGACAAAAGTCAAGTTCCATATTGGAGTCACTTCTTCCAAGTTGCTCTTATTTTCATATTCCTTGTGAAAGCTTTTCATTCCATTAATTCTACAGCTCTTCATTAGAAAATAGCTGTTTCTTGACCGAGAAACTACTTTCACAGTTCATCTTCAGCTTGTAATAGCTGCGTCTCCCATGTTTACAAAATGATTGCTGATAACAGTTTAAAATTATTTCCAGCCTAGTAAAGTACCTCCAAGACAAGCAACATAAATGATTAAAGATCTCTGAAGCCAAATGGTCATAAATAAGCCTGAACTTAGTTTGACATCTTATTGTATATACAGGTTTTTTTTAAAATACAACACACTTAAACACTATTAAATCATCTTATTTACATTATCATTGGTGCTAAAATGGAAGAGTTTAATTACTACAGGTATTGGGGTAAAGAATCAAATAATCCCTCACCAATGACATATAGAAATTAACATACTAGATAGGCTGGAAATTGTTCCCTTTTCAATATTTTCATTTGTAGCCATCATTGATATGTGTTGTAAGTACTCAGGTCCATATGTATTCCAAAATGCTGGGTAATCCTTTATTTTTTTAAGGCACCATAAGTTAGGGCATTCTGGCACAGCAAATGTCTCACTTTTACCAGAGTGGGTTCAACGCCTTGAATCTTGCCATGTCCTGATCCAACGATGAAAATGTTTTGATGAATTAAATGAGTTTATCTTTCCTGGTGAAGAATTTTTATAATAATATTTTTTAGAATAAGTCCTTTGGAATGAAGATGCTGAAAATAAAAGAAAAAAGAAGGAAAGATTTACAACTGTGCTAACAGAAATATAAGCAGGATGAATGAATGCAATGTGTAATATATACAGTATAATCAGATTCAGACATTGGCTAGTGTGCTATATAGTCTCTTCCATCATTTCTCCATTCTTCTAGTAAGCATCAAATCATTCCACTGCCCTATTCACCCAATTCTTTCAATTCATAGAACAAAGAGATTGAATAAAGTAAATTCAGTGGTCAGATAGCTATGTAGAGTAATGACTGAAGATACATTATGCGAAAGAAAAGTTGTTTTTCTTTCATCTTGTAGAAGTTTTCACCAGGATGGCAAATGTCTGATTTAAGCATAAGCAATCATATTTTCCTCCACATAATCTACTCACGATTCATGCAGGTAATTTTAGGTAAATCCCATCGGCCATTTCCTTGGCATCTGATTATTGGAACATGTCGCTGGATGAAGCCATCTTTACAATGATATCTGATCAATGAGTTAATTTCATAACGGGGCTTCATCTTTCCAAAGGTATTTGCATTTTCTACCACCGGTGGCTGACCACAAGCAACTGAAAGTACAAATTAAAATTTTTATAAACTGTAATTTTTTATATATCAGTCAATCTCAACCTTCAGTACAACACCATCTACTCATCCATCCATGGATTTTCAGACCACAGATTCTAATGAGCCTAATCACACACACACACAAATCTATAAAACTTAAACCAGTCAAAATAGAAAATAAAAAACATGGCGAAATATATTATCAGATTTAAGAGCATTCTTTTGAACAATTCCTGTATATATTATTTGAAAAGCTTTTGTCCATTTTTCCAGTAAAAAACTACAAGTTTATAAAAAGCTGTGTTGTATATATTATACTGCATCATATTACCTACTTGGTTATAGCACTTCCTTGTGCTATAAAAATGGTTGTTTGCCACATTATACAAATGACTAATCAGTCATACAACTCTATACTCCACTATGAATGAAGGTTCCACTATTAGCCCAATGATACCATGAATTCATGAGTAAAACAACATTTTACTTAATGGTGGTAATATTGCATCTAAGTGGCCAGAATATATGAATATTGTAATGATTCCAAGTTTTGTTAGGGAGCCTAAAATAATTTGCTCAATGTGTATCACATATCCTTATATCAAACTTCACGTATCATTTCAATTAATATTCCTTCAAGTTATAAAAATAATATTAGAGTCTTTGATATCTCTTTATGTTGTAAGCACACTAAATAATTTGGTGTCATTAGCAAACTCAGCTATCAGCTTGTCAGTTTTAAATGATTTATAACGACATAGCATTCATTGATCAGACTTGAATTCCTCTTATATAACTCAGTTGCAAACATGGACCACTCCCTTTCTGTTTTCTGTTCTTTAAGCACAAGAGTCATAAAATATTCCCATGATTACTATGCCATAGATTGGTAAATAACTTTGTTTAAAATCTTTTAAAATCTCAATGTTCACAAAAACTTACATGTTCACATGCTTACTCAACTCTAAGAATTTGAAAAGTCTTAATTTTATAGTACCCAGGCTGATTCTTTAGATCTTCTAAAGATCTTTTTATCTTTAATCATGCTTTTCACTAATTTAATTAGAATGAAAATTTACCTAGCTATTAATTTTTTTGCTCCTTCTTAGCTACATTCTAATCTTCTGGTACAGAAACCAACTACATTTTTCTTTAAGACAAGCAAGTAAGGTCATATTTATATTATTTAAGAGCTCCTAAGTATATAATTTCTTATATCCATTTTTTTGCCCTACCTCAACTTGTAATGAGTTGCCCACTTTTCAAAGCACCAAATCTTGCACGCACAAGTTTGTTGAAGTTTTAAAAGTGACAGTACAGTGTTTATTGCATAAGTCTAAATTGGACTTATTTACCCGTTCCTTTCTTGCATGTGTAAGTGAGATGATAATTGCATGGAACATCATTCCATTGACCATTTTCATGCCAAATTATAACAACACAATCTTCTCCAGAAGAAAAGAAACTATCTGGCTGTTTTGGTCTCCAGTTTTCATATTGCTGCAGAAGACAAAACACAAATAATCAGAATGTGAAACCTGCCAAAGCTGCATTTGAATAAAATAAACTGAGCACAAGATGGCAAATTGCAAATGTTGTCATCAGAAAAAAAAAATCAGAATAGAATATTTTGGTCCACTACAGATATAAAGTTTGCCATTTAAAAATATCCCTAATAGGAGAGGCTGAAAAATAACTTTTACCACAGGAGGAGAATGCAAACCTTTCTATTCCTATGAAATCAAAATTGTAGTAGCATCATCTAACCAAACACTGCTGCTACTGCAAAGGACATGCAAAGAAATTCAGCAGGTTCTGACAGGTTCTGGAGAGCCGGTAGCAGAGATTTTCAGTATTTCGAAGAACCGGCAAACACCATCTCTGGCTAGCCCAACAGTGGGATGGGAATGGAGATTTTGCAGTATCCTTCCCCCAAGAGTGGGGAGGGAATGGGGATTTTGCAGTATCCTTCCCCCAAGAGTGGGGTGGGAATGGGGATTTTGCAGTATCCTTCCTCTGCCCTGCCCACCAAGCCGCACCACGCCCACCAAGCCATGCCCACAGAACCGGTAGTAAAAGAATTTGAATTCCACCACTGGATTAATTCCATTTGCTATGAATCCATATGATAACACTTTTCCTAAAATAGGTAGTAGCTAGCCACCTATTTTAAAAAGTTCTTAAAGTTAAATACAAATATTATGTCTTTAAGTTAAGGAAGTTTTCAAATCAGTACTTTTTAGATTTTATTTATTAGATTTTTAATTTTTAAGCGTTTGACTTTTCAACCTTTTCAGGTCTTTTCTATAAAATAATACTATAATTCAGTTACTATGAAGTATATTTAGATGCTTTGGAGGTTCTTCTCAAGACAAATCTGCTATGGATGTCTACAACGTTATCTTGTTTATAATATTAAAATATTGAATCCAGTCCTACCCTACTCTGTCCACAAAAAAGAGTTTGCCTTTCAAAAGTAATCCCGGTTGGGTGTGTATTTCCTGAAAACATTCTTGACTTACTCTAAAGGTTATCAAGCGTCTTTCTTAATGGCACAATGAAAACCGCAGTACAGATAGTCCTTGACTTACAACCACAACAGAGCCCAAAATTTCTGTTGCTAAGCAAGACATTTGTTAAGAAAATGTTGTCCCATTTACAACCTGCTACACTTGGTTAAGTGAAGTTAAGCCATTAAGTTAGTAACCTGGTTGTTAAGTGAATCTGACTTCCTCATTGATTTTGCTTGTAAGAAGATCGCAACAGGTGATTATACCCTAGGACTTTGCAACCGTCATAAATATGAGTCAGTTGCCAAGCATCTGAATTTTGCTCACATGACCATGGGGATGCTGCAAGGGTCATAAGTGTGAAAAATGGTCATGTTACTTTTTTCAGTCCCGTTGTAACTTTGAATGGTCACTAAATGAGCCATTGTTAGTCAAGGACTATCTGTATATTATTTTTGCCTTGGCTCTTCTTTTAAGAAAAATAATAAGGAAAGGGAATAAAGAAAAGGAATGCTACAAGAAATCTACCTTGCTGTTCTTTAGGATGTTATTTCTTTTTCTTTACTGCTAGAAATTAATGGAGATAAAAAATAAATTTCACGGAAATAACCATGTCTATAAATGCTATGCACTTAGCAACCAATCCATCCCATAAATGGGTAAAAGACAGGGATTTCAAGTGCTTTTTTTTTCTTTTTCATTTCAGTACTTGGAGTTGTTCCATATGTGCACTTGTAAAAGGTTCAAACTGTTTTGTTTTAATCTTTATAAAGTAATCCAAACACAGTATTTTAAGTACCTTTTTAATAACGTTAATGAACTAAATGTGTTGTTTACTTACTGGAACCATTAAATATGTTTATAGATATATAACACTTTTATACTTTTTTAACTTTTGTCCAACACTAAATTTGCTTATCAATTACAATGTTTTAATTATTTAACTAAGTTTATTTCAAGATTCTAATTTGGGACACGTTAAGCCTCTTGCCAGCGCCAGGTAATAAAACATGTTTTTGTTGTAAAAAGATGAAGTGGTTTTCTCCAAGACTTGATCAAACCTGGGCTTTGAAGTTGAAGCTGTCAATTGATTTGGAAAGGCTGGTTTACAGTTGTATCTGTTTCCTACTTATGCAGTTCTTTGAGTACATAGCATTTAATGACACATTATTTCATATTGCCAATTGTTCAAGATTTAGTTCTAGTTGTTTCTTTTAAATGAAAAGTACTTATTTAATTTTCAGATTCATTGTTTGACTTGCATTCTCTATAATTTAGAGCCTCAATCTCAGGTTTGGTTCAAGAGAGCTAAATAATTGTCTCCTGCAGAGTATTTTAGAATAACAGAGTTGGAAAGGACTTTGAAGGGCTTCTACTTCTGCTGTGCTCGAGCAGAAGTCGCTGTACTGTTCCAGACAAGTAACTGCTCAATCTCTTTTTGAAAACTTCCAATGATGAAGCACCCACAACTTCTGGAGGCAAGTCCTTCCACAGATTAATTGTTCTCACTGTTAGAAATTTCTTCTTAATTTTATTTGGATCTCTCTTTGATAACCATCCATCCAAGATTATCTGTTTGATAATCTTCCAAGGTTTTTTTTTCTTTTAGAGCCATAAAAACTATATCATGTGAATATCTCGCCAACATTATGTCTCTAAGAATGGTCTGTCTTCTGCTTCATAAGAATTTTGATCTCAAGTAGAGTTTTGGATAATTATAAGAGCAGACTGTCACAAATCTTGGCATTTTGTCTCAGTAAATAGGGGCATTTGCATCATTTTTCATTTTCTTTCTGTTTTCCTAATATAATAACAATAACAATTTAGTGGCATGAATAATTATATGTATCCATATAATACAATTACTTCACAAGCTACCCTCACTTCCTACAGGTATCCAAGTTCAATTCATAGGGCTGATGATCACATATACAGGAAGGAAAATTTTAAAGGAAAACCTTTAAAGCCCTTCATGGCATGGGCCCGGGGTACTTGCAGGATCAACTCCTACTGGCCTCCCACTGCCCAGTGCGCTCACTTAGGACTGCCCTCCTCTGGGTCCCTTCAGCCAGACAGTGTCGGCTGGCGGTCCCCAGGATGAGGGCGTTCTCTGTGGTCGCACCAACCCTCTGGAATGGGTTACCCACCGGGCTCCGGACGGCCCCCGACCTCTGCACCTTCCGTGCCGGCCTAAAGACATGGCTCTTTCAACAACTTCCCTGATCTGCCATGGATTTTAACTTGAGGATTTGGGGATTTTAAATTGGATTTTAACATTATTTAATTTTATCTATTGTTGGGTTGTTTTATTATTGTGAGCCGCCCTGAGTCCTAAGGGGGAAGGGCGGCATATAAATCTGACAAATAAATAAATAAATAAAATATCAATTTATTTATTTATTTGTCAACAAGTACAAGGAAACAAGTAGCAGTATAGACATAGACATGGACACATGAAAAAAATTTGGCACAAATAAAAGGAAACAAATAAGCAAAACATAGCCATAAACACATAAAATGAGTACATACAAATGGGAACAGTAGGACAGGGACAGTAGGCACACTGGTGCGCTTCTGCAAAGCCCCTTAGGGACCTCTTAAAAAACATGAACGGTCTGCGGTAGACAGTTAAGGTAAAAGGTATAGAGATTAGAGAGATTAACTTGGGTTTGGCTAGAGTAGACGAGAAGTCCAATTGCTCTTGTTTATTGTTTTGTCTAGGGTTCCCTGACTGCCAATTCCATATTTTCAGAATGCAGCATTTTGTAGTTTACTACCAATAGAACAATACTAGCAGATGTTGGTGCACAAATTGCTTTCATTGTGAAGCTATATTGACTGTATTTATGAAGTGGGATTGGTACAAAAGCCAGAAATGTAGCATTTAAGTACTAGGCAAGTCTTGGAAATTTTGAAGTCTTGCTACAGAACAACAAGCATAATGAAATTGGCAAATTTTTGCAAACAAAAAAAAAGTCTCATATTGGACACCATCACTATGCACATTTGCTTTGGCATTATGAGTCTCACACTGCTTTTACCAATGCCAGACTCACTTAATACAGACCCTTTAACTGCTTTCTTAACTCTTCATACAAACCAATTTTTTATTACCTTATTTGGACATATTAGCTTCAGGAACATTTATTTCAGCTTTAATTAGAGCATGGTGTAACACAAATTCATTCAACATTTTAACATATGAGCCAAGTCTCTGTGAGACAACTAGATTTTGTTTTCTTTTTCTAAGTAAAAAATGAAAACCAAATTTGGTGGCAGATGCCGATTTGTTGAGGCATACCAGGTGGGAAGATTGTAAGCAATAGTAACAATCCATATACATCTCATGTGGAAATGCAGCCTTTAAATTCTCCCACTGTCTGAGAAATAGATCACACAAATTAATGTGAAGACAATGAAGAAAGGTGAATGGCCTTCTTTCATGACAAGATATCACCACTTAAACTCCAGAGCTATAATCTTGCCCCATGACAAATCTGGATTTAATTAAAGAAAAAAAATACAAGTGCAATATAAAGCTTACGAAGTAGTCCTCAGTGTTAGAAGACAGCTTGCATTTAATTAGGGTTGTTCCAAGCAACGTAAGAAGCAAAAATCCTATATTCGTAACTCTGTTCTTTCTGCTCTTAAGTATTTCTGAAGTCATAGATATTATGACAAGAGTTGGCAAAGTAGAAACTGATTAAGAGTTTCCAGGAACTGTTCAAAACAAAGTAACAATGAATGCCTCACAATCTGTTAAGTAATTACTTCATTCAAATAGTCAGAATATCTATAGATACAGTAGTTGCCAAAATTGTGGAAACTTTTTGAGAAAAGTGTATTTTTGAGGTTTCATGGCTAATAACACCACTTTTTGTGGGGGTAGTTTCAAAATAATCATATTCCACTGCTGGAATGGCTTGGGAATAGCCCAAATTTTAACCCAATTGAAAATCTATGGAGCCGACTAAAGATACTTGTTAGTTGGAAGCGACCCAGCAATAAAACCCAGTTAATAGAAGTAATCATTCAATTTGGTGGCAGATGCCGATTTGTTGAGGCATACCAGGTGGGAAGATTGTAAGCAATAGTAACAATCCATATACATCTCATGTGGAAATGCAGCCTTTAAATTCTCCCACTGTCTGAGAAATAGATCACACAAATTAATGTGAAGACAATGAAGAAAGGTGAATGGCCTTCTTTCATGACAAGATATCACCACTTAAACTCCAGAGCTATAATCTTGCCCCATGACAAATCTGGATTTAATTAAAGAAAAAAAATACAAGTGCAATATAAAGCTTACGAAGTAGTCCTCAGTGTTAGAAGACAGCTTGCATTTAATTAGGGTTGTTCCAAGCAACGTAAGAAGCAAAAATCCTATATTCGTAACTCTGTTCTTTCTGCTCTTAAGTATTTCTGAAGTCATAGATATTATGACAAGAGTTGGCAAAGTAGAAACTGATTAAGAGTTTCCAGGAACTGTTCAAAACAAAGTAACAATGAATGCCTCACAATCTGTTAAGTAATTACTTCATTCAAATAGTCAGAATATCTATAGATACAGTAGTTGCCAAAATTGTGGAAACTTTTTGAGAAAAGTGTATTTTTGAGGTTTCATGGCTAATAACACCACTTTTTGTGGGGGTAGTTTCAAAATAATCATATTCCACTGCTGGAATGGCTTGGGAATAGCCCAAATTTTAACCCAATTGAAAATCTATGGAGCCGACTAAAGATACTTGTTAGTTGGAAGCGACCCAGCAATAAAACCCAGTTAATAGAAGTAATCATTCAATCTTGGTTTCACATTATAAAAGCTGCAGAACTAAAAGACTTGGTTCACTCCATGGGAAGACGTTGTAAGGCCGTAATTCATGCTAAAGGTTACCCAGCTAAGTATTAACTGACGTGATAATTTTTGTATATCTCATTTTTTCTATGGTGATAATTTTTGTATATCTCGTTTTTTCTACATGTTTCACTTTTCTTCTTTATACTGTAACTGCTATTCTAATAGCAAATCCTTCATAAAAGTTATTGCATTACATTCTTGATTAAATTTTCTTTCCATTGATATATAATTTTATGTTACTACTCCAAAAAAAGTGGTGTTATTAGCTAGTTTTAGAAAATACATTTTTTCCAAAAGGTTTCCACAATTTTGACCACTACTGTATGTGGGAGCTGAAATCAGCTACATTTGGATTCATTGCTTTGGAACCCTGACATACTGATTCCTATCACTGATCTTTTTCTTTTCTCACTGCATGGTAACAGCCCAAATTAAATGACAAAAGATATAGGCCAGGGAAGCCTAGAGGCTGGAGAAGGGATGGGCATTCTTTCAGAAGAGAGTGTAAATAATTTCCTTTTCATGTTTTAAATACAGGAAAATATGTCCCACAAAGAACAAATAATAAACGGAAATTGGAAATGTTTAGGGTTAATTATATTTTCCCAGATTACTCCTTTTCAATAGTGTGCATGTTTCTTTCCCCATTTCATCAACCCCAAATGATAAATTATGCTGAGAAACCTTGACTCCTTTAAGATACTCGATAAATTATATGCTTTAGTAGAGTTAATTATATGACTGCATTCCTATTTTTATCCATTTGCATTCAGTTAACACACATTTCATGCCAAAAGAGGTAAGCCTGCCTTCTTAACAGCTTAGTGATTTGATAATTAATAAGTAATCCTCGTACTTCTTCAAACTTTGAATATTGCTCAAGTCACAATTGGTATCTAAACAATTATCTGCTGCGTAAATTAAAACTAAGCAATTGTTAAATAGAGTTTATTTGTAACAAGTTTAAAACATGGCACCGAAACCTTAATTATATGGTGCCACTAACTAGTGTTTCCTTTTCAATAATCCTCTCTATATCCTGAAAAACATTATTCCATTGTAACAGAAAATTGTCTGGAGCTGGTTATCTAAACAGTGTATTTCCTAGGCTAATCAATGTGCTCTATAATTTAGTAACAATTTCTTTCGATGACCATGTTCGATCTATTAGACAAGTGACCTGCTGGGATTATCACAAACAAATTCAACCTAAGATCTTTCTTAAGTTTGTTCTCTTGTTGAAAGAATTCATTTGAACGTATAGTTTTAAAAATGAATAGGTGTTTCGAAATCAAACTGCATAGGTTACAGTGATGCTTGAATCTTCAGCAGCTGAATTTGCTAATAAAACTGCAAAATTCAATACATCCAGTGATGGGCTGCTGCCAGTTCGGGCGAACTGGTAGTTCCGATGATCAGATGGCCCCGCCCACCCACTCCCACCCTATCTTGTCCTATATTTCCTTCTTTCTGGCTCAGCTGATTTGCACTGCACAGCTGATTTCCACGCCTCCGCTGTTCTATTTACTGGGGGTGCCTTAGTAGATAAGCAGCTGAGCTTCAAATTGCTGTATTTTGAATGCTGCGTGCAAGTGCAATAGGCACACGCATGCGAAGTCCACATGCGCACGCAAAGAACTGGTTGTTAAACCTGTTGCAGCCCACCGCTGAATACATCTTGCTCTATTGCTGCATAATGCATGAAGTCATGATATTCCAATTTTTTTTAAGTAATTGCTTTCAAAATTCTTCAAGCTCAGGAATTGTGTAATAAAATCACTGCAAGGGTTCTAGTTACATGTTTTATTAACTCAATATCAGATGCAGAAAAGCATGCCCATTTAAACTAGTGTTTTACCTTTATTCCACTTTTAAACTTCCCATAATGCCCTGGATTTAGCTTCATGTACCTGCCGTAGTCAAGAAGATCACTAGAGCCACTTGAATATGGACGTTTACAAAAATTGCCTGAATGCCTTGGGGAACAAGTTTCTCTGAACCTAAATCTCTATTACCATTCATATTTTTCTCTTTCCACTCTACAGTCTTCCTTGCAGCGCCCTATTTGGTCTGTTGTATGGATGTTTGGGTGATTTAGGGGTGGGGGATTGTGGTGGGTGGGAGTGTGTTTGGGGATTGTTATGTGTGTTGGATCTGGTCTTTGGGTGTTAAGTGAATTTCGTT
>JANHZT010001566.1:146576-178399 GCA_032468215.1 Stegonotus admiraltiensis | reverse complement strand
CTGGCTGTGCACCGCCCTGAGTCCTTCGGGAGAAGGGCGGTATATAAATAAAATTAAATAAATAAATAAATAAATAATTCTCTGAAAAGTCACCGGCAATTATCAACTTTTTATTTAAGTAAAAGAATTGTAATGATTTTTGTAGAAATATATGTTGTTTAACATTTAAATTAAAATTTTAATTTAATTAAAATTTAATGACACTAGATATTATTTCCAGAAACAAATTATAAGATGAGGGGGTCTTCCAATCAGTTAGAGTTACTGTTAGGCTAGAATTTCCTAAATGTAAATATTTTTGGTTTTCCCATTTTCCTTCCCTTTTTAAATAGGAATAAAAGCTTTAACCCAGGTTTAGAATTCCTGACTTCTTAAGGTATTAATGAACCTGAATATACATAATGCCATTCAGAAACCCTTACTAATACTGTAGTTTCTCTGTCTTTTTTTAAAAAAGCCCTATGTAATAAAAAAGAAAAGAAAATGGTTTCTAATTACATCAGGAAAAAAAATTAATGCACTGAGCCCTCAGTGCTTATTGTTTAACTTGCTATTGTAATTTTCTAAGATCAAATTAAGCTTTTCTGACTATCTGAAAAACAGCACAAGATCCATAAAGATCAACCACTTTCACACTGTAAAACTGAAAAGAAAAAGATTATTCTGGATATAAATCTAATACATCAATGTTTTTCAGTAATTAAGATCTAGTAATAGTACTGTAGTAATAGTTCATTTTGACACATGCATATGGATACAAAGGGTTATCAAAAGACTGTAAAGAACTATTTACCATATGAAACTATTGAAAAATCACTACAAATGAAAATAGAAAGAAGTTATTTAAAAAGCATATAAAAGCAGGATTGAAATCAATCAGAAAAATGTTAGTTGGCAGATAGTCATATCCTTTTGACAAAATGTTTTTCTTCTTCATCTCAAGCTTAAACTAAAATTTAACACCCGCGATTTGCTACAAGCTTGAACTAACATTTCATTTCCTGGAGTCTGGAAGTTATTGTTATGTGGTTCTTGGCTGCCTAACACTGGGATTTATCACATGTTTAACACTGACTAGTCTAAAGACTAAATTATCTTCTGAATAAAATACTAAAGTGTGGCAACGTACAGTATATTTGACCACAAAGGGGCGGGGAACAGCATGGGTGGAAAACAAGGTTAATTGAGTCCACAAGAATAGCGATAGAATGATGGAAGGGTATACTGGTTAGTAACAAACCTCCCTCTGCCACACTCCAAAAGAAACTGTGTCTGAGACATAATAAAGCATATTAGTTCCGGCCATAAAATATCCCAGCACATGCGAGAGTAAGCCAGACTTGCCTTTTTCATTTTCCACAGTCATCTACAACAAGTAGCAGCTCTTCAAAAAACATGAATAAAAGAACTTCTCCCATGAAAAAAAGCCAACACAAGTCAGCCCAATACATTACTCTTAGATTAATTCAGTGTTTCTCAAACTTGGCAATTTTAAGATGTGTGGATTTCAGCTGGCTGGGGAATTCTGGGAGCTGAAATCTACACATCTTAAACCTGTGGAAATCAATCAAACCAGATTTTTTTTTAAGTAACTTCTTTCTAAGGCTGCTATATGTGATATGTGGAAGGGAGCCATTCTTATATGCCTGAAACACAAGAACCAGATGTTTCCTCCGATTCTTAATGAGAGAAGGGCAAATATCAAGCACAGTCTTGCAACAATACACATTCAGCTCCTATAAAGCATCTGTTTTATGTATGGAAGGGCGTATCCTAAATGGGATAAAAATGAGCCTATATATTAAAATGAAAAGGACTGCTGAATGCATTGAAGTCTTGTTTTCTTTACTTTTATATTTTGTTTTATGTTCTGTAAAGCAAAGTAATGTTTTATTTCAAAGTCTCTACATTTAAAGTAGTGGTGCAGCTTCATTTATTCAGTTCAAACTATGTATGCCATATACCACCTGAGATGAACTAGAATTTTCTAAAGCAGAATCTGTGCAATACAGCTGTGCTTGGATTACACAATGAATTCCTGTCCCTAGAACCACAGGCAGACAATTTTGATACAATGCAATTTAAGTAGAAGACACCATGGCTGGATTTGTTCAGGACTGTCTACTGCTTCATCAGTGATCTCTTGCCCTGGAAAGCAACTTTTATTAAAAGCCCAGAATGTTGCAAAATAGCGCCCATCTAGAACCTGATTTCATCAGACTGCAAAAGAATGCATTCAGGCTAGCTTTTGTTGTAGAAAAATGCTGGATTAAAGTTTTTATTGAAATTGGAACGGATTGTGATATCTTAAGTTCATTTACAGAAGACAAGACTGAAGTAAGTGACTGTTTTAAAAAAGTGTACGGAAGAAATCAATGAAACCATTTTAAATATTTTTAAAGAGTTCAAAAATGAGCTATTGTAATTATTCTTATTTGACATTATCATGTAAGTCAAAATTGTCCCTAGGGGCTACAGCATCAAGTTTTGGTTGGTAGGACTAGAGACGAGCAAGGTAAAAGAATGTGAAAAAGAGATGGATTTACCCAGACAGTTTTACATGTTCTTGCCATTTCATTTAACACAGGAATTATACTCCTATTTTAGAAAGGGGGAGCAAACTCCATTTAAATCAACAGAACTTGCACAGTTCAAGAGAAATACGTTCAGCTAGAATTTAAAGAAGCAAAAATTTGAAATAACAGAATGAGGAAGGTTTTGTAGAAACCCCTCAAACCCAAAATGATCTCTGTATTATTATTTGACATCATCAATTATAATAAGAAGAAACAATAAAGTTATATCAGACTTCTACTACAGCCAGCAGTATCACAATCATTACAATATTTGCCAGAAGTGGTCTCTTACCAGCACGCTGCCATCTGTCCAGCGGAAGTCATTCTCATACATCTTATCATTTAGGCCAATCCACTGATAGTCATGTCCTATGCCTACAGTGAAAATATATTTTTAGTAACCTTTTACCATTAAAATGAATTTTCTGAAAATGAAAGTGAAATGAAATCAGCCTCCTCATGATATCGGTAAAACTTATTTCTATTGTTTCTTGTGTAAGAGTTTATTCTTTCTTCTAAGAGCTGTGAATATTTATAAAAGATATTCTTACTAACAATACCTTAACTGATCTTCTATTTTTTCTTGTTGACTGCTCTGAATGGCAACATTGTTTCAAAGCGCAACACACCCCGTTGAAATGGAAGGTGGTAGCAATTGGTAGAAAAAAAGCTTGCTTTGGAAATATGTTATATTTAAATCTGCATCTTCAGCTGATATACAAATGCATTAATATTTGCAGCCTTGCTTTATATCTTTGTATATATGTATGATAAAAATTCCTTCTATCAATAAAGCATCCACTAGCACAAATAAAAACACATGGATATCTAGGTTGATTTGCATGTTCAGCAAAAAAGCAGACTTCATAATGCTTCTAGTTTTACAGGTAGTTTTCCACTTACAGTGATTAATTTAGTGACTGTTTGAAGTTGCAATGGCACTGCCAAATAGTGACTTATGATCGGTCCTCATATTTATGACCAACACAGCTACCCCATGGTCCAATGCAGGGGTGGGTTCTAAAAATTTTTACTACCGGTTCTGTGGACGTGGCTTATTTTGTGGGCATGGCTTGATGGTCATGTGATTTTTTTTAGAATTTAGCAGAGGTACTGGTCTACCAGGCTTTTAACTGCTTGCTGAGCTGTACCGGTCTACCCAATTGTTTTTTGAGGCACTGGTCTACACATTTGTTCTTGTAGCGTCCTGGTTTACCCATTTGTTTTTGGAGGCATCAGTCTACCCATTTGTTCTTGTAGCGTCCTGGTCTACCCATTTGTTTTTAGAAGTACTGGTCTACCCATTTGTTCTTGGAGCGTCCTGGTCTACCCGTTTGTTTTTAGAGGCACCGGTCTACCCATTTGTTTTTTCGAGCATACTGGTCTACCATCACACTGCCTTTTAACACGAATCAGCTGTAGGGCGGCCCTTTGAAGCCCTGCGGCAAGAGTTTAAACAGTTTTTTTCCTTCCAGCCGATCAGCTGGGACTCAGAGGCAGCAAATCGATTGTGGGGAGAGCCCAGCTCCCGAACAAAGAGAACCGGTTTGGTGATGTCATATCATCACCGCTACCGGCTCGGCAGAACTGGGCCGAACCGGGAGGAACCCACCATTGGTCCAATGATCAGAATTCAGGTGCTTGGTAACCTGCATGTATTTATGATGGTTGCAGAATCCTAAGGTCATGTGATTGCCAATTGTGATTTTTCCACCTGGCTTCTGACAAGTCACTAGGGGAAACTACATGATTTGCTTAACAGCCATAGGATTCACTTAAAAACTGCAGTGGTTCACTTAACAAAAATGTCCTAAAATTGGGTATGACTCACTTAATGACCACCTTGCTTAGCAGTAGAAATTCTTGTACCATGTGGTCGTAAGTCAAGGGTTGCCTATATTTCCTAATTAATTTGCTGTTCTGCTATGGCGTGTACACTGCTCTTTTCAAGCATGTATTTTTCTTGCTAACATCAAGCACTTTCCAGGGATATGGATATGCCAAATGGCTTGGCAGAAAATCAGCCATTCATAGCTTCTCAAAAGAGAAGTCAAAGTTGATACTGAGAACAAATGCATCTTTTCTTTTAAGAAATATTTAGATTGAATATCATACCCAAACATTAACCCAGCTAATGAACAGTATTTGCAAACAAAACTGATGTGCTTTAGGTTTTCAAGCAGGATTGCAACTGTCGTAAATGCCAGCTATTTGTAACAGGATATAAAGAGGTTATTTGGCCTCTGAGGGTCAGTATTTTTTAAGTGTCTTATGATGAAACAGTCTAAGTGGCAAGATCAAAATAAACATTTCATAATGAATTGTGTCACTCTAATTGTATACTATTCTTTCCCCCCCATGAACTAAATTATTCAGTATTGAGAGTATTATTCATAATAAAGAATATTTCTCCAATACGAGCAAATATTGCAACCTCAGCTATTACAGAGTTGGAAATGAAAAGAACAGATTAGCAATCAAGGATAAAATGAATATCTCAAGAATGAAAACAATAATGAAAATGTTTAGTGTCCTATGAGTTACTTATTTTACAGTAATTTACTCCTAATTGCACTCCAACAGAAAGCACCTACGGTTTACAAACAGCTGTTCTTCATGAGACAAGATGCTTGTTAGATGGGCGCCCTGCAGACGGCACTCTCTCTCAGCTGCATCCCACGTCCTGCGATGGGCAAAGTATTTGTAGCATTGCCCTTGAAACTTATGCCATCCATAATCACAGGTCTCAGTGTCTGCAATGAACGAACATAAAAATGTACACTGAACATACATAGTCAATGACCAGGATTGCCCACTAACCATGTAAAACTGAAATAAATCAAACAGAATTATCCAATGACAAGTTCCATTTCAAGAAATATGAAAACGAATGGTAGCACATACTAATTTTGTAAGGCATGTGTGTCATTTATGTGTTTTATTTAACATCAGCATGTACTATTTGATGCCTGGCTTACAACAAGACATAACGTGATGGAAAGAAAGAGCATTCTGGAAAAGAAACTTTGATTCTGGCCTGGAAATTAAAAGGTACATTGTAGGAGATCATTGTGGTCTGGCAAATCAACTTACCATCTAGAGCAGCCTTCTTCAACCTGATGCCCTCCAGATGTATTGGAATAATGGCAATTGAAATTCAGTATATATCTGCAGCTCACCAGGTTGAGGAAAACTGGCCTAGAAACTTCAAGTGATATATACAAAAGCATGTGGAGAACAAGATGTTTTTAGACAAGGAACTGCTATTTCTGGAGCCAAAACTCTAAGCTCTCATTTTAGAAGCAGAAAGTTTTCCAGATGGAACAGGAAATGGATTGCCTTTTTAACAGACGCTGGTGTTGCAATGAAACCTGTAAAAAAAGCAGAATTCATGTATGGCTTTTTTCCCTTTATATCTTCCAAGAGTGTATCCCTCAATGCCCTGTAATATACATTTTTACACAGATGCAATTTTATTTTGTGTATTATCGTTGGGTAGAGTGGAGTGGTACATAATCTAACCCAGCAAAATTTAAAAATAGGATCATGCAGCGATTTAAATTTTCATTGGTGGGCAAGAATAGAAACAAAACTGCCAACCTGAAAATATTCCACACTTAAATTGTACAGTGTTACTTTTAATTCCAATTAAACATATTTTTTCCATTAAGCATCATAAATTATTCTGTCTTAAGCACACAGGATGGAATTAAACTCTCTGAATCAAATCTAGCAATAAGGCATCTATCATACTACCAGATTTAATCAGTGGTGGGATTCAGCCAGTTCGCACCACTTCGGGAGAACCGGTTGTTAACTTTCTGAACAGTTTGGCAAACTGGTTGTTGGAAGAAATTATTAGGGCAGATAACTGGTTGTTAAATTACTTGAATCCCACCACTGGATTTAATACCAGCAATGACCACAGAATGACATATTTTGTGAGAACGTTAAAAAAAAACCCTGATAAAAGCAACAGGCATACAGATGGAAAAATATTGCAATATACATGTGGTTTGCTTATGTGTGGTTTGTTTAATGAATGTTGCTGACTGCATCCTTACAGGACAATTGGAAGATTACTATTCTGCTGCCTTTTTTTTTAAAGGAAAGTAGCAAGAATAACCCTAAACAACAGAATTAATTGCTAAGAAGAAACAGAATTAATTGCACACCAGAAAGGTGTGATTAAAAGTGAAAAAGTGAGCAAAATATGTAGTGCAGTTTTCTGTTGAGTAAGGGACACCCAGACCAGCTTTTGTTCTTCCTGAGGATGCATAAATAAATGTGCAAAAGAAAATTTGTTATGCTATATGCCACTGTTTGTTGATTTAGGATAAATATATGGAATAGAGAATAGGTTTTATGTAAATATGTATGGAAGGTTAATTGTTAAATTCAGTAATATTAGTATATGCTAGAAGTAATGCATGCACGAGAATGGAATATTTATGGAATGATTCAACACTACAAGAAATAGGACAATGGTGTTAAAATTGTTTCTTGTATTCATAAGTATAAGATGCAAATATATAAGAAATGTTTACGAATATGTTAGAAGTGTTTCAGTCAAGGATGTGAATATGTATGTGCTTTTGTATGCAGATCGTGCTGTGTTGCTTCCAAGAACCCAAATGATTCTAAGCGATTGCTACTAGATAGTATGAATGAGGAACAAGCAGCATCAGTGTGAAAATAAGGTTACTTTGATGGGGAAAACTGATTCAACTATTCCAAATTACAAACTAATGGAGAAAAATTAGACCAAGTAAATTAATTTGAGTAATTTGGCAGAACGTTTACTAAAGAGAAGAAGATAAATTAAGGCATGTTACAGAATTTAAACTAGGTCGGACATCAATACCAGAGGACATTTTCCAAGCTTTTGGACTCATGCTAGAGCCCATCTTCAGGGAGCTTCTAATGGAATATGTGCTTTGGGCTGCCCTATGTGTTCATAGACAATATGCATAGAGCAGCCCAAAGCACACATTCTGGTAGAAAGCAGTTCCCTGAGGATGGGCTCCAATACAAATCCAAAAGCTTAGAAGACTAAACTTCTGGTGCCGGAGTCTGACCCAGATTATATCCTGCAACATTATCTTGGGAAATGTATATTTGCCTTCATTCATAAGACATTTTAATATATATAAATACTGATAGAAAGATACTGTATGGTACAAAGTCTGGTGAGCTTTGAGTACTGTATTTTTCGGAGTATAAGATGCACCGGAGTAAAAGACGCAGCTTAGTTTTTGGGGAGGAAAATAGGGGGCGGGGGGAAATCAGGTATTCATCTGGCTAGTGTCCTTAGTCTGGTCAGCTTCAGCACATTAGTTTTGTGCTGGTTTTGAGTGTGCGCACACGCTTTTTATCCCCTACTTGGGGATAAAAAACAGCTTCTAAAGTACAACTGAGAGGGAGCAGCAATGAGAAAAGCAGGGAAAGCACAGAAATCATTTCACTTGCTAGCACCTCATTAGGACTGAAAAAAAGCTTCTAAAGCATATCTAAGAGTCAGAGGGAGCAGGCAAAGCTCAGAAGATGCTTCACTCGCTAGTGCTTCGTTAGGGCTGAAAAAAGCTTCAAAAAAGCTACATTCGGCATATAAGATGCACCCAAATTTTCAGCCTCTTTTTTTGGGGGGGGGAGTGCGTCTTATACTCCAAAAAAATCAGGAAAGTGTTTATCTCTCCTATCAATGTGCTAGAGTCACAGAACTATTCAGATCAATTCACTGGTACATAATCAAAAAATGTTGCATTAAACACAGGAGGCGTCCAGCTAGAGGAGGGGGCGGCTGTGGTCCAGGAACAATTCAAGGTCAGAGTTTTATATGTGAAGATGCAAAGTGGGATGAAAAGAGCATTGACTCATAAAACTATCTCAGTCTCTAATACTATGTTACAAGGTATACAATAGGCAATCCTCTCAGGCTTAGTTGGCACTTATTTTGATTCTATTTTGAGGAGTGCATAGAACACAGATTGAAAACTACTGCTCTAATACTTTATTATACAGATAGTCCTTAACTTACAACTGGATGTTTAACAATAGTTCACAGTTATGAAGTCATCATAACAGATACCTTACAGTCCTCAGAAAATGTCACACCAGCCCTCTTGGTCACATGAGTTCAGTTTAGCGACCTGTTTACGTTTACAGCCAGTTGCCAAGTGCACTGGAAACATTTTATTGCCATTTGAAACCTTCTCTGCTGGCTCCTCAGAAAGTCAATGGGAAGGTTGCTAGCAGAGGGGATGTTGGAGTTGAAGTTTAGCATGCCGAGGGATTTCTGTACACCATTGTTCTCAAGATTATAGTGACCCACACTGTTGCTTAATGACTATTGCTAAAAGACCCAGGATTGTAATCATTGAGCAAAGAAGTCATGTGGCAACTGGCTTAACGGCCATTTCTCTCAACAACCAAGATTCTGGGCTCAATAATGGCCATAGATGGATGGCCATATATATATGGCCATGCTGGCTTTAAAAATTCTTCATTTGTTTTAAATAGTAAAGAAGTGTCATCCTAGTTTTTTTCATTGATGTGTATTCTGGAACTTAAAAAATTACTATACTCACTAGTGTATAGATATTTCAGGTGGGAGTACCTAGCTGACCACGAACAGTTAAACAGTGTTGAATATGGTTAGTTCTTGGATAGGAGGCTACCAGGAATTATAAGGACTACACACCAGTCTGAAAAGTTGAAAATTATCACAGGGAAAATCAATGGTAAAAGTTCTTCTGGCCCTTCCCTTTCTGTTTGCCATAGGCAAGCAAGCAAGCAAGCAAGCAAGCAAGCAAACAAACAAGCAAACAAACAAGCAAGCAAGCAAGCAAGCAAGCAAGCAAACGAACAAACGAACGAACAAACAAACAGGAATCTCTCCATGAAGTCACTGGGAGTTGAGCTTGACTTTGTGGAGGTGGATTTCACTTTCAGGCATTTAGAATTAAGAGGTCCAGTATAAGAAGTCAAGTTTTTCTTTATATATTTATAATGTTTTAAAAATGTTTCACTAAACCTAGAAGTTATTCCAATGCAGAGGTTTGTTCTTATTTTTGGAAGTTGAGTACAGTATATAAACATCTTTACACAGACAGCATATTTTATACCTGCAGCATGATTAAGTGGCTTTGAGAACCGGACTGCAGTTGAATGGCAGACAGAATTGTTGTTCTAACACCGCTATTAGAGAAATGAAGCAGCTGAAATAATTGCAGCATGTCTTCAACAAAACTTTATCAGCAGCCAAAAATCATAGCAACATTTATTTCAATAACTATCAATATCAGAGTTTAGATGTAGAATAAGAAAATATAACTTATTAAGAGCATAAATACTCTTAATTTTCCAAGCTGATGTCCCTGAGATAAAATTCCTTAGCATATCTATGCTGCAAGTTCTTGTAGCTCCTTTAAGAATCAGCATGGCTATCCCCCAACTTTCAAAATTAAACCTACAGGTAGAGACAGTACTTGCAAATATTTCAAAAGGTAACTCCTTAGATAAAAAATATTTTTAAATGAAGAACAGAACAGAAAAAATGAAATTACAATTAAATGCTTAGCTACACTGTTAAGATTTGTCTTCTTGCAATTTCATCTGTGCAGTTGAACATAGCAGCTTCAGCTCCATATCTGTATTCAATAAACACTATAAACTATGGTAAGTCCAGTTTTCTTAGACTGCCAGGAAAAAGTGACACATACAGACAAAACCAAACTACAGAAGCGAAGTGAAAAGAATGAAAAGAGAGAGAAAGAGACAGGGAGGTTCTAAATTAAACTACATTTTCTGTTCTGGTTAAAAAATTCTTGAATCATTATATAGGACATATTGCTTTTTTCAGAGTATGAAGTTACTTTTCCCAAAAACTACTATCTAAAGTCAAGCCCATACATTTAAGCAGTAAAGAAGTAACAGTTGTAAACCAGATTATATGTTCCTTCATTTCTTGTACTATTGGGGAAATTTAGTGACATTGTCACTCTTGCCCTGGAGTTCTTGCTAGTTTCCACATGTTACAACAATTACATACAATGGAAGTATATGCAGAATAAAGACACTTATTAAAGTGTCTACTATACCTTTACTAGTAATATCTTTCTTTTTATTCCTTTGAAGAATATACTAGGGAAGGGCAAAATTCTAAGAGAAGTTTAATCCCTTGACAAGAACGCTCTTAAAATTTTCCTAACACAAATAAGAATAATTTAATAAATAATAAAACTATTATTGGTGCTCCAATAACTCTCTCTGATACAGAACTCAGTGCCTGCTAAGAAGCTGGAGTTACCACAATACATTGCAGCTGTCTTTCTCTGTGGAGCTTACTACACAAAAGGCCATAGTTATTCTAACACTTTTCAAGTGATTTAAGCAAAGTTATTATAGACACCACTCCCAATAGCTATAATTACTGAACTGCCAGGATTGGGGTAATGTCATTTTTAGAATTAGCTGCTGAAGAAAAAGAGGAAAATATTGGTGTGTATTATATCCTGTCTGAGAGTTTCTATCGTCCACAGGCTGATCACTGTGGGATCACAAGTGTGAGCAGCAATTCTGGACAGGCCTCTGATCTCAGCATGTTTTTAAGAGAAAGACAGCTGTTATTTCAGTGAGGTGATTTAATATGTGTCAATAGCATCAGCTACAAATGTCATTCTGACACATTCACATTCTGCCATGTGGAACTATTGGAAGCATTTAATGTTAATGTCTTATACTGACTGGAGGTAATGAAAATGAGGAAAATGTGACACAATCCACATTAAAAAGGCACATTTGGTAAAACTAATATAAGCATCAGCAAATATCTTAAAGATATCCGTTGCATAGCCACTGACACTGAAGAGTAACTAAAGACTTAAAAGATCAATTGGGATGGAATTGGACAAACAGCAAAAATTGCCATATAGTATTACAAATTGGAACACAAACAGGTTTAGGCACCACCAACTACTAATCATGAAGTTTACTTTCACGAACCTACTCTGCCAATACAATAATAATTCCTTTTACTAACTTAACTATGGATTTGGTCAGCTTCTATACCATGCTACCACCTACTTATAAAATTTGATACTTTGCGTGTTTGTCAAATCTGGCAAACGTGTGGAATTCAATTCCCAGAATTCCCCAGCTAGATGATGTCCACATACCTTAAAGGTACCAAGTTTGAGAAACATTGCTCTAAATGATAGGTACTAAATACAGAATTCTAATTTTTTGCACTTAACAACTCACTTTGCTGTATGGAAAGCACAGCACTTCGGGGTCATGAGCCAGAAGATATAGGCAGGACTGGGATTTTAATTTTTCTAAAGCTGTGGTTGCAAGGGTTTTCTGGAGTGTATAAAACTAGTCTTAAGCCTATTTTTGAGATAACACTGTTTACTGTTTTTCATTTCAGAATTATAGAAAAATATTAAATTTGAAGGCACAGCAATAGAAGCTGGAGGCCTGATTGGCCAAGTGTGAATATAGGGAAGCCAGTGTTATTCATACTTAATATCCAATATTGCTTACTGCAATCGATGGGAAAAGTAAGTTTTGAAAAATACAATAAATTGCAGAGTGTGAAATTACTTTGGGTCAGTTCTTTCCAACAGGGAAATGAGGATTAATTAAGCTGCTTTACATAGCATGAATTCTGGAGAACATAGCAGTTCAAGTTACAAAAAAACCCCAGTCATTCACAGCAAGCTTCACTGTGCCCTTTCTGTAAAACAAGAGTTATATGTTCCACCCTTTTTAATTTTAGATAATATGATACTAGGTTGAATGACATGACATTGGGACTGCTTGGTAAACAATGTATCCTTTAAATTCTTTTACGGAATGGAAAAGTTGAAAAATGTCCTCCAAAGCTTCCAGCCCAGAGGAAAAACTAGATGAAGGAAAACATCCTAATATAGATTGCATAAATATACTTTCTAGATAACAAAGAAATATGCTCACTAAGTATCTCACTTGAATCCCTCAGTCGGTCATTATGAATGGAGTTTTTTGCCATCTAGTAGAACTCAGACATTCCTAAAATGCATCCTCTTAGACAAATATCTCAACACACATCTAGTTCCATGCTCTGAATCATGACAAAGACAGATTACCCAATTCTTCTATTTCCGCTAGTTAGGAAAAGTTATTTTTAGTAACATCTAGCCTCAGACTTAAGCAGAAATTTAAAGGTAAGAAATTGTATTCCAAGAGTCATCTAGTTTCTAGAAAAACGGGAAAACTTTATCTAAGATTTGTACTAAATTTGATTTCTAGGTTTGTTAGTCAATGCTTTATCATCTCCAGCATCTTTTATCTTTTTGTCCAAGTTGGAATATCTTTGCATCAGAGCTGCTTGTGGTCTGTCCCATATTTATCTTTCCCTGTATATTTTCCATTGGCTGTTCTAAGATGCTTTCTATGGTTTTTTTAATGGTCCATCCAGTTGAGCCTGATTCTGGGTGATTCAAACACAAGACTGTGTAGTTCCTTGGCAGCATTTTTCAAAGTGACCTGCCAGCATCTTCTTCATAGGGCTGAAGACAGCAACTAGCTTTCATGTCTAAGGCAGTAATCGAACTCACAGATTCCTGGGCTCTAAATCAGCACGTTAACCACCACACCAAACTGGCTTTTGTCTATAATTTTAGAAGCTCTATATTTTTAGTTCCTCACCGCAGAATGTCTTGCATGTGACTATTTAAATATATATTTTTACCTTCTTTCTTTTCAGTTTTTGTTCTAGAACAAAGCTTGATTCTATGTATATCTTATGACACTGACTTCATTCCTAAAGTAGAGAGGGGTGATCTCCCTAATCATGCACCTAATGTCCCCAGGCCAAACTTTCAACTGTATGACACTGTAGTCATAGAGTGGAGTTTAGAGCTATAATGATTTGAAAACTTTTTGGAATTTATTAAGAGATGTATTTTCAAATTAACTGCTAAAAAAACATTTGTCATCTTATGCTCTTATGTTAAAGAGCTGAATTCTGAATTATTTCCATTATTAACAAGACTATTAAAATTTAATTGCAATGAATCTAATATTTTGCCTTAGGTTTAAAAAAATAATGCATCACAAAAGTACTTTTAGCCTCATAGATTTTTTTTTCTCCAAAAGCACTTTTAAATTCAGAGCCTTTCACCCAGTAGGCTTAGGATAAAAAGGCAAGCCTAGAACCTGCCAGTATTTATGAAATTATATATTTTGTTCTAGTCAGAATAAATCTCGTCACAGTGAGATTCAAAATATAGCACACCATTTTCCTACATCTGCTGTTATGACCAAAGGAATACAACTTACAGAAGAATAATTTTCACTCCCTTCTGTTCTTTTGGAACTAACTTTATTACCTTTGGACAGGACTTCAACCTACACTGAGAAACTCTCTTCCTCTCTAAGTATCAGCAACAATAAAAGCTTGAAGACAAGAAGGAGAAAAAAGCCTATATAAAGCATGAGTCACTTTTATTTATCCTGTTTTATGTAGGTGTGAAATATGATTCAAGAAAGGCAGTATTAAATATTTAGAATAAATAATATAATACACAAAGAAATAAAATGCATTCATCCCATCCCTGTGGCAGATGATTCTTTTTGCCACCTTTCATAGATTATTTCAAAAGTAGGATTGAGTTAACTATACATTTCAAAACTGGTCTCTCACCTTTTTCACAAAGTGCTCCAACATAGCTTGGAAGACAAAGACAAGTAAATGTACTGACACCATCAATGCATGTGGCACCATTTCTGCAAGGACTGGATTGACATTCATCTATATCTATTCAAGAAAATTACAAACAAATAATAATGTTTTACAACAACTATTCTCACTTTCACATTGTGTGTGTGTGTGTGTGTGTGTGTGTGTGTGTGTGTTTTATATCAAGTAGAAGAACTTATTAATCAGGCATCCCAAAGTATAAACTTAACATTTTTTTCAACATTTGAATATACTTCCCACACAGAGAACTTTTCTAAATGCAGCATATCAACCTACCCTTGTTAAAAATCATCCTAGATCTCTAACCTGCACCTTCAGTTTACCTGTCACTACTTGAACTGCTGGGGGGGGGAATATATTGCAGCAATTCCTTTTTCAAAAGGAAAATCTGGGTAATTATTGCTGCCAAGTGTCCAACTTGTTCTAACCTGTCAACATGAAACACTGAACTTCTGTATCTCTTAATGACTGTAGGCATTATCATTCATGTTTATTTTATCTTTATCTTGCTGCCCATTCAAAATAAATAATGTATGAAGTAATACATTACAATTCTTCAAAAAGTAGAAATCCAGGTCATATGGAATAATTAAATAACAGGATATGAGCTTCATGCCCCATCAGTATAAGGAAATCTATTATTACTAAAATTGCTTCATGCCTTTGGCTGAACGAACCCAGCAAACGAAAAGACCCTTTCTTTCATTAATTTAACAAGCATTTTCATGTCTTCAAAAACTCTTCGAGGTTTTAATAGATTTTATTAAATAAGGATGACATAGAATATTTCTAATTAGATATGGAAAGGTATGGGCATTTTTGAAATATCCTTCCTCCTTTGGTGCCCTTTAAATATATTTGATTAAAAATTCAGACTATCAACCTAGTATATATTCCAATATATGTGCAGAGCACCAGCTAGAGAAGATTATTTTTAAAAACATGTGTTCCTGTTTCCAAGGCCATGCTAAACTGATGCTGTCTGGAAGCAAATTGGGTGCCGCTATTAATGGACACATACATTTGAAATAGGTCAGTATTTTTTCCTTATAGCACCCATTTATCAAAACCAGATATTAATATTATAGTTTGCTTCTCTATTATTATTTACACCTGGTATAGTCTTTTATTTATTGAAGGAAAAAGGAAATCAGCAACATGTAGACAAAATGTCTTACTAGGCAACACCATTATGTAGAACATGAAATGAAAAGTATAGCAAATAATGCATGTTTTATAACCCTCATGATATCTATTTTTAGATATTCCATTTGTATGAACATGGATTGCATTTGCTGAATGGCTAGGTGAGTCTCCATCAAGTTGATGATATAAATCTCAGTATTGCCTGAACTTTAATGTTCATTACTGAATTTCTTCTGCATATTAAAAATAAATTAGACAGTCAAAAATGTGTTTCTTACCTACTTCACACCGATCACCACTGAAACCTGGCATACAAGTGCAGATATAGAAAGAGTCACGCGGGTAACAAGTACCCCCATGCAAGCATGGATTACTTTTACATAGATCTTGGCCTGTAAAAATAAGTTCATTGAAAATAGTTGCACTTTTTAAAAAACAACATTTGTTTGTTTCTATGCAGAAAACTTTTCTGAATTTATCCCAAGTGTCGCAATCTGCTACATTAACAGATTAAACACTATAAACATGCAAGCAAATAATTAAGCACAGTATGTGGCAGTAACAATAAATCATGCTTTCATAATAGAAACGAAACTATACTACATCAGGAAAAAATATTTTCAACAATATTTTGTTTACTTCAATGATACTTTGTTTTGATTTTGGCAGTCTTAATATTTTGTTGAGGATTTAGCTGATATGATATGACAATTAATTATAGCCAAAATAGTTAAAACATGTACACAGTGAATGAAACATGTATTATCTGAACGAAGTTAGTTTATGTGCAATGACTGGGTAGACAGAACAACAATTCTTACAGCATACATTTTGTTCGTTATCTTCTCAGTGTGACTTGTGAACTTGGATAAACACAACCTTTCAATTCACATTATATTTAATCAATTTATAAGACATTCTATTTAAAAAAATATCACTCAGAAGTCAAATCATTTTTTGAATCTATTGTCTTGTCAAATAAAAAACTTCTAAGGTTTTAATTCAGGTTGCTTTGGTATTTTTAAGTGAAGATTACATATATGTAAAACTATCACTTATTACTAGAATGACACCCACATATTAAGTAATTATGTGAATCTGTTGTGTCCGAAAGAAGTACATCAGGCCCAAATTGCATGTTTTTAAATATAACTACTGAGCAGATATTCTATGGCTCGACTACTTATTTTCTGCAAAACCTTCAATAGAAAACTATGAGAAATCTTCTCAAATCCTTACCACTGGGAAAAACAATCTAAGCTAAATATGATGGATATCCACAGATAAAAAGCTAAATAAATAAATAAATAAATTTCACATAGTTTAAATGTCTTACATATATGATTACTATTTCCATAGTAATACTGATTTCGCATATTGAATCACACTGCACATGAAATAATAACATTATTGCAAATTCCAGGGAAGAAAGCAGACAAGGGAGAAATAGTATTCAGTCTGCTGTCCGGTATGAATAGCTTTCATTTCAAGATCTGGATACAAAAGTGAATTCCACCTTTTCCCACCAAAATGACTATTTCTCTTTCATATTTAGCCACATATGTATTGCTGCATCTCTCAATAACATTACAATTCAGTGCATTCCAAAAGTCTGCTAACATTATTGTATTAGTAATATTTTTTCTATTCCAAACTAATGACTAATATTTCACATTTTAATCTTGTAATATCTTTTTTTTTCTTCATGCAACCAGTTTTCGGGGTACACATTTGAATGCACAAATGTACCAGGTGAACTAGACAACTAGTTCTAGCTATCATAATAGAAACTGCTGTCACTATTCCAATGATCATCCAGTTCACATACTACAGTTGTTCATATGTGTGACATATGTTATATTCACAGTTTATCTTCAAGCAAGCTTTTTCTGATAAATGATAAAAATAAATAAGAGGAAAGGATGCACTTAAATAGCTTCTACTTTACCTGGGATCTGAATTGCTGAGCCTTCAACTGAGCCTTCACCTTGACCAATCAGGAAATCTGATCCATTGGTAACATCCAGAAGTAAAAATGGTGGAGTTACAAGTTCATTTGCATTTACATCCTCTGTATTTATTATTTGTTTGTTATAATCAGAAATGCTTTCAGGACCTGAATATTCATTTACAAGGTTAGAAGAAATCGTTGTTGACTCTGGTTGGGCTGTTTGAAGTTTCACAATTGTATCAGCAGGTGGTGGCGGTGAGATTGGCCAAACACTGGCTTCCCCATCAGCACCAAAAACTCCACCTGTTTTACTTTCATGTGGAATTGAAGAAGGTATGCTATGTATCCATAACAAACTTCCATCAGCACTATTTCCATCTAACTGATTTAGCTCCTTTTGCTTCTCAGGAGTTTCTTCTTCTAACAGGTCTTCAGTGTCAGAATGAAAAAAGCTTGATGGTACCACATTTTTTGAAAGAAATTCTTCAAAAACAGTTGTTTTTTCTGTAGGATCTTTTGGCATTTCCTGTACATGCCTATCAGATGTAGTTATACTTTCAAGGAAACTGTTCTCCAGTTCCACATTAGGAAATGCTGTATTATTGGACAAATCTTTCAGAGCAGGTTTGTAAGTTACTGCTGCGTCAGCACTAACTTCTCTAAAAGTTTCTGGTGCTGGCAAACCATGTTTGCTAGAATCAGTTGATGATGAAGAACTTCGCATGACTTCTTCTGGGTGTTCAGAAACACCATTGAGTAAATGCACAGTCACAGGCAGTTTGGGTGTTTGCGTTGTGAGAACCAAGTTCTTCATAACTGTTTCTATTGAATTTGTGACTTCAGTTTTCATTCCTTCATACACCTTGTAGCTCGTTTCTTTAGATTTTGTTACATTTTGTGAAACAAGCTGATTTGAAGCAGTACTTTCTTCGGGTTGATGTGTGGTCAAAGTTTGTCCTGTTTTTAGGGGCATGTATGCTAGAGTTGAAGGAAGAACCACAGGTTTCTGTTTATCCAACTGTACTTGTCCTTCTCCTGACATGGTGGTAATTTCACTTTCATCAGCAAATACTTGATTGTCTGATGGCGTTGGTTGTTCAGATTTGGATTGTATCATTTCTTCAGATTCTTTATGTTCAATGTCATATCCTACGTCAGTGATATTTTCGTTAGAACTAATTGGAGATATGGTAGAACTGACAAGAAGAGGTAGTGTTGGAAGCAGAATGGATGTTTTAAGTGGATCCTGAGAAATTGCACTTTCTGTTGTGAAAATCGCAATATCTCCTGAACCCACCTCTAATGTTGGGTTATCTGTAATCTTATCATCAATTAACATTTCAGGTGTTGTATTTTCAATTTTCATTGCTGATGTATAAATATTATATGTTGAGTGTCTTCCAGGCCTTTCAGTTGTATGATCTATAATGTCTTCAATATTTGCATTTGATTTCAAATTATCAACATCAATAATTGTTGTTTCATCAAGTATTACTCCATGCCCTGTTCCAATAATATCAATGAAGCTAGAAATATCCTCAGAATAATTTCTTTTGAAACCAGCTACAGGGATAAGATCTTCATAGTCTTTTATGTTGTTTGTGGAACTCTCATATGAAAAACTCTCTGAGATGTCACTATCAGATGTTGCTGTCTTTTCATGCTTCTCTGTGTGAGTGTGTGGTCCTTTTTGGGATGCATCCATTGTGGCACCTGTGCTCTCAATGTCTGAATAATGAGGAGGATGAGTTAGAAGTGGTACTTCCCAGTTTGGCAACTGGGTAAATGATTCAGGTTTTTTCTCTATTACGCCTTGCCAGCCAGATCCTTCCCCAGAACCATCATGGTTTCCAACACTCAACACTTTGGATAATAAAGTGGTATCTGGTGTTTCTATTGTTCCAGTAGTAGGGGGTTCAATAAATAATTTTGAAGCAGAAGTTTTATTTTCATGCTTCACAAACATCCAGGCTTTTCCTTGAGAAGTTCCATCTGTTGCAGCTAGTACATTTTGTTCTCCCTGGTAAGATTTTTCTTTATTCTGATCATCTTCAGAAATGAACCAATTTATAGTAGATGCCTCAGTATGTACAACAGGTAATACAGGAAAGGTTTCATCACTGGCTGAAGACAAATTTTCTTCTAGTATGGATTTGGAGTCATCAGTTTGCTTCTCAAAATCTTCATGTTGTTCCTCTGAAAAAAGTTCTTCTGAACTTTTAGAAAGAAGAGTGTCAAATTTTAATGTATTATAACTTTCTTTCAATGTAGCAGAATTCCCAGGTGCAGTAGTATGAACCATAAAGAATTCATTTTTTGAGCCTTGTTTTGACAAAAATGGAACATTAGTTGCTGTGATTATTGGTCTATACATTGTAGATGGGGGTGGAAGTGTGTGACTGTCTTTGGCAGGATTAGTCTTTTTTTCCAACCATTCTTCTTTCTCTGCATTTATTAATAAAGTGCTTGCAGTTTTATCATATGAAGGGGGATATTTTTGTAACGATTCAGTAACGGACTTAATATCAAATTGTAGTTCTTTTGCATGTGGATTAAATTTAGAAGTACCAGAAATTCCTGACTGTTGTGTTACGGATTCTGTTTCTATAATTTTTCTGTTTTCTTCATAATACATTTCTGCTTCCAAATGGGGGGTTTTATCAGAAGCTCTCGTTTCCAATACATTTGGCATTTCCTGTTCCATTTTTGATTTATTAACAAACTCTCCTGTAATACTTTGGTTCACTAATGTTACTATAGTGGTACTACTTATGTTTAATGTTGTAACCAGTGGATGCTGAAATACCATGCTAGGTTCTTCACTTTTGTTTTTTATTTGATTTTTAGATCCTTGTTCCAAAACTTCAGATGAAACTGGTTTTTTTGTAGAAGAGTATGTAATAGAATCTACCTCTCCAGAACCTAGTTCAATCAATGGTAATTTACTATTAATTTCTTTTTCTGTGGGAGTATAATTTTCCTGCATCATACTACTTGTGTCATTAACTGATTCCTCTCCAGAGCCTATATCCACAAGTTCAATTGTTTTGGCAAAGGTAGTTGGAGAAATGTTTTTTCTATCTTCCAACTGAAGAGAGTCCATTCCTTCATTTACTATGAATTCAGAACTTCCTTTCTGCAGAGTTATGTTATTTGTCACTACTATAGAATCCTCTGCGGTACTGCTGGAATGTTGTGCAGTCCTATCAGTTTCTCTTGATTCTGGTATTAACTTCATTCCTACACTGATGTCAGGAGAAATGTTTGTCATACTAGTTGTTTCAAAGAAATTTGTTTGCTCTTGTATTGTTATAGTTGTTATCACTTCTTTATTTGTCTCCACAACAGACTTGTCACTAAATGGCAATAGCACACTTGCCTCTGATTTATCTGATGCTCTCGTTTCATTTTCTGATACTTGACTTTCTATTCTAGTGTCTGTAGCCTCCCTATACAATTCAGCATCCAACACATCCATTGTATGATTACTGGTAGTATGAATTGCATGATTCAATGGTGGTTCACTTGAATTACTACCTATTTCTTTTTCTTTACTGCTTCCATATTCAGACCTCACTGGAAATGAAGTCTGTATAGTGGCTTGAGTTATACTATCAATTCCTCCAAAATCTAGAAATTGGGAGTCAATACTTACCACTTGGCTGGTAGGACCCCCCAAAAGTATTTCTCTATTAGGTTTCCTCCAAAATTCTCCATCACCAGATTCTTCATTAATGGACAATCTATTTTCTGTGATTTCTTTGGTTTTGAGAGGAGAGATTGTTTGAGTGACAGCTATGGATTCTTCACTCACAACTCTGATATTATCACTTAAGTATTCATTGTTATTGAACAGGTTTTCTGTGTTGACAGCAGTTGAATTCTCCATATTTAAAGGCACAGAGCTTGTACTGTCTTCCTTATCCTCCTCCATATTAATTTGATTTTTAGGAGTGCTCAAAATTATTTTGGTAACAGTGTCAGTAGTAAAAGATTCTACAAGACTATGTTCAACAATAAACATGGTCTCTTTATACAAAGAAGCAGGGGATTGTGAAGCAGAAGGCATAGGTTTAGGTGGAATAGGATTTCCATCATCTGAGAAAATTTCCTGAGTAGGATGTTTTTCTTGTCTTCCTGGTTTTATTAATGCACTAGTTGATTTATAACCATCTTCTTGAACAGCTCCAGACCCTTCTGATATATTCAACAAATTAGTACTGGAAGTGGTGGTCAATAAATTTATATAAGAATTAAGTATATTATGTCTAACGTTTGTATTATAATTTCCTTGCAGAACAGAAGTGTCATCTTGAGCTATTATGTCATCTCCAGGGTCTAAAGATACAGTGGTAGTATGAGGTAACCAACCTTGAGTAGAAGCTGTTAGAATTAACTGTTCAGAGTCTTCTTTTAGCTCCATGTTTGTTGTGTGGGGAGAAGCAGAACTTATTGATTCAGGCTGGGCCGTTAAATCTTCTAAGTGTTCTGTTTCAGACTGTACCAATTTCTCATTATTGTCTGATAAGGACTGGCCATGGAGATATATTATCTCATGAACGTTATGTGTAGTTTCTGAGTCTCCACTAAAGACTTCTTCCATCATATCATATTCTGGGCTTAGCTTTTGTGTAGCAGCAGTATCACCAGTTGATTCATTTGGCTGTATTGTGGCCAAGAACTCATTATCAGATACCATGTTAGTTTCATTGATATGCAAAAAATTTACATTTTTGGAATGTGCTAAAATTTGATCACTTCTTGCTTCTTCAGCTTTTATATCTTTAGGTGCAGTGGTTACTTGCTGCTTTCCATTAATAAACTGCAGTGGTGGAGGGGTTGTGATAGCAGTAGTATTCTCACAGTCAACTTCTTCACTCTCATCTACATCCAGATGATATATTTCAGGATAGAAAGGGTCAATAATGAGGATATCGTCACCAACATCCTCAGGACTTGCTGTACAGGGTTCCTCAGTGGTTGATTCATCTAATGGGTGTTCATCTAGTTCATGAGGGATGTGGTAACCAAACATATCCCAAAGTCCGGGCAATGAATCTGTAAAACAAAGAGCCTTTAATAATAATTTTAGCATTTCAATTTGTTATAGGTAGTAATTAATATCATATAAACAACAATACTATGAAATGCATTAAAAGGAAAAATGTATCAAACATTCCATGTTCGTTCAATAAATTGTCGTTAGCATCAGGAAGGGTCAATTACTACCTCTTAAGTTTTCACAGACATTTCTGTTCTGAAAGACACACCACTGAGCACCTCAAGGCCTTGCAAACACTGCCAGCTGCAATCCTGCCATTATACTCCTAACGGTTGAACACACCACAATTATTTTAAATTTGGTTCTCTATCAGTTGTGCAGACCTGGCCTAAACACTAATAGAGGATAACAAAAACTTTTGCTTTAGACATAGGTAGAAGATGAAAAAAATTACAGTAGGTAGCAAAGAGCTATCTACATCAAGTTGACATTCATTTTTCTTAGTCTTTATAACACTGAATTGATATAAAGACAATTTGCACAAATAATTTTTTCTGGGGTCACATTCCTTCTATTTTACACAAACTTGCAACCATGTTTTCTTTTGTAATATTCAAATAATTCTTCTTCACAGCTCCCTTATAAAGAAATGTTGGCATGATTATAGCAACACCCTGGGCACTTTTCACTCTTTACAGAGATGTCCAAAAGACATCTTTTCTTCAAAGAAGCTGATGTTCATGTATCACTGAAGTCAAGAATCTGGAAAATATTGATGAAAAAAAAGTGTCTTCATCTCAAAAGCTGCAAATCTGGATCTATTTGTTTGGAAGCAACTCACTGAAATCAGTGGGACTTCCGTCTGAGAACACATACATCGAATTAAGTGATAACTAATCTGGTAGTTTAAAATGATATAAAATGTTGATATATATTCTAATAATATAATAGTGGTACTTTATAACTTATGGTGGTCCATGAGGATAGCACTGGGTCAAAATAAAGTGTGAGGTGTTCTGCAGTGCTTCAGAGCATAATGTAGCTCACCTCTGTAATTCTTTAAACTAAACTTTAAACTAGTTTAATATTTTATATGATTACAAGCGAGTCAGGTTTTTATCCAAATCTTGTAACATTTGGATAAAAATAATCATGACACTTAAAATTAAAAATAATCATGACACTTGGCAATCATATGAGAGTTTTGTCCTTAAGATAAAAATAAAAGTCGAGTTTTGGACTTCTACTTTAGGGGGTCCACTGCTTTACCTTAAGTTCTTAAAACCTTTCAGTGACTGTGTATTGGTTTATATAAGGAAAATTTTTTGAAACTATTGATATGATGCAAAATTAAAAGTACAAAAACTATCCAGAACCATGAATACGGGAAATATATTTCTTATTTCGGACTATTGGCACAGTAATAACTTCAAAGAAAAACTAATGTTGGAAACCATTCAGTGGCAAGTAAGATCATGTAACACATGCAATAAATAATAAATATGCACATTACTGGGTCTTAATTATTACTTAAGTTGAGTAAAAAATATTTGTTTACTGAGCATTACTTGTTGTTTAGTCAGGCTCAGCTTTTGTCTCAATTTCATGAAGTTATATCAAAGAAAAAATTGAGAAACAAATTCCTTCTGAATGGGAATTAAGAACATTACTATATTATAATGAAATGATTCCTACCACTATGCAAATTAGGAGGCATAGGCAACATTTCATATACTAAGACATTGGTGTAATGATCCCCATATTTTATCAGTAAAAAGAAAAAAAACAAATACAGATGTTGTGACATATATAGTTCCTCTGTTCATCAATGATTTTGATTGCTTGCTGTAAAGCCAGATTTGCAAAGTTAATTATTTAATAAATGACTCTAAACTTTAAAATTAGCTCAAATATGTTTGAAAAGTGTCATTCTTTAATAATCATTTTAATATTTCTATTACATAAACCTATTTACATTTATAGTAGCACACAGAACATTTGCTCTGACTTTGGTTTAATGTGTGATGACCCATATCTGTGCTGCCTCGGGATATTTCTTCAGAAATAATGATTAGCTTGCATTGTCTATGTCAGACTTCTTTTGGCTCACAAGACAAAATGCTGCAAGAATGCAGTCCCAGGACACAAGAGTTCAGGTAGCAAGACTATGAACTCATCACAAAAGAATTCCAGGGACTGCTATTATTAAATGTTACGACTATTTAGAATCATGTTCCGATTTCTTCTGCCTCCTTCTCTTTCAGATAAGGTTGGAAGATAGAGTTTGATAAATTCCTTGATTTGGTAACATCCTGTTCTAGTATCAGCTTGTTCACCTTTGACCATTGTGATCCAAACTTCACAATGTTTAAGAGCAACAAAACGTTTGTGTTTTAATAAAGTCTGAAAAGAGAAATGATTCGTTCCAGTTACATTTTTTTCTAACAGTGGAAATCTGTATTAAGAGTTTCATCCATGTGAAAGGCATGATTCTAAAAGTTAGTATGAATTGTTTTTTTTAAAAAAATAGAAGTGTGTTATACCACTAATTATATGTTTATGGTTTTGTAAGCTACCCACAATCATTTAGGTGGTGGTACATCAAGTTGTAAAATAATTATAATGACTTATTGGGTTCGTGATACCTTAAAAGCTACAGCGAAACCACTGGTATTTCTATGTAATAACCATGTTTTCTTGGCAACATTGCAAAATACAACACACGTACGTCCCATTTTGGAATAGACTGTTGCTCTATGTCTATTATGGCCATTAGGGAAAAATCCAATCAGATTCTTTAATACAGCTTTTTAAATCTCCCATATGCACTTCTAACACTCTTTCAGCCTCTAATTAGAACTGGGTTGCCCAAAATTAAAGCAAATGTTTGGTTATTTTGACAGCTTGACTAAGACTTAACCTGATACCAATTGGATAGGTTTTGTTAATATAATCTGACAAGTTTAGATTCTCATGGTGGAAGACCATCACAAGCAAATTGCCTTCTGACAGCTATCAGAAAAGCTTATGGAGGTTATTGAACAGAAAATTTAACACAGAGAATTCAAAAATGATTTAAATTCTTTAGGTGTTTTTGATTGGCACTCTAATGTACTGTATGTGTATATAATCCTTTTCTTTTCTCAAGAACTATAATAAATATTAACTTTAATTGTTTTAGAATTTTGTTCATGATACCTAACAAGTATTTGAAAAACTAACAGTATTTGAAAATCTTTCTCATTAAATATGAACGAAACAGAATACTCAGCTGAATGTTAGATGAAATTCAATCTTTACAATAGTAATGAACTACCCAGGGATAGTTCTCAAAAGTAAATGAGTGCTCTTTCTTATTAAAAATGACTAAGAGGGTCTCTACTGATAACTAATGAAATTCTCCATATGCGTCTCACTATCTTTTTTAAAGAATTGGATAGTTCTGCATATAAGATTCACTACTTTTGCCTCAGTGAATAACTAAACAATTAATACTCTGACAAGAGAAAAAGATTTAACAATAAGTCACTGATCCAAATGTACTATTTTAAAATATATGCCCCAATCTTGCTACAAGAGACCTTCCTATTTAAATTATCCTTGATTTAGAAGACTATTGTCCACATTTTCTAGCTTCTGAAGTCTTCATGTGATCTTTGAACACCCCGTGGCTGGATTTTCAAAAACACAATACTGTGAAAATCTGTGACATACAACTGTAAGTTGTTC
This sequence comes from Stegonotus admiraltiensis, assembly GCA_032468215.1. Lineage (NCBI taxonomy): Eukaryota > Metazoa > Chordata > Lepidosauria > Squamata > Colubridae > Stegonotus > Stegonotus admiraltiensis. Next base: position 152,252 of record JANHZT010001566.1, on the reverse strand, counting down.
ACCACCTAGTCCTTGAATCAAAGGGCTTAATTTTTTCAAATCAACAAAATGCCCAGTTTTAACCCACACATGCAGGTAATATCCAAAGTACAATAACACTCCAAAAAATAGGAAGCTCTTTTCATAAAATAGTTTGTTGATTTAAGATTGTTTGAAAGCATACATTTTGAAACAAAATTAAGACACAGCTGGTGTGAAATCTGGTAATAACATCTTTTTCAATCATTTATGTAAAGATGCTGACTTGTAAATTATTTGTAATACGACAAAAGTCATAGTCTCAGTACCTTCTAAACTGCTGTTAAACAACAGTTTCACTTTAAAAGCAATAGCACTTACTTATATACCGCTTCATAGAGCCCTCTCTAAGTGGTTTACAGAGTCAGCCTATTGCCCCCAACAATCAGGGTCCTCATTTTACCCACCTTGGAAGGATGGAAGGCTGAGTCAACCTTGAGCAGGTGAGATTTGAACTACCGAACTGCAGCTAGCGTTCAGCTAAAATAGCCTGCAGTGATGCACTCTAACCACTGTATCACCTCGGCTCTTCTAATCCATGAACCTGTCATTTAATAATTCTTAAATAGAAAATTTGCTGGGGGGGGGTTGTTTCCTTGTGTATTCCCCAGATCCCCAATCCTTAACTTGAATTACTATTTCTTTTAAATCCAATGTTGTAGAGGTGCCGTTTACCATCATCCAGAGTATTTTAAGTTCCTAGTGTAGTTTACAACTACTGATAAAATTAGTACAATGCTAACTAGTGTACAAACCACTATAATTATATCATCTGCAAACTGGATACATTTTATATCATTAGGAAGAGATAAGAAAAGATTCATTTAACAATGGAAAGGCACTTAAGGATTCCAGGGACAAGAAACTAATCCAATCAGTTGAGCCTTTCAAATACAAACTTTCATGTTATACATCACCCAGAGTCACATTCTTGTGAGTCAGGCAGCTATCCAAATATGGTAAATAAATAAATAGCACTTAAAGTAACTCTTGGTTAAGCTAATCTATTCATGTTCACTATGAAGATCAACAGAGAGAGACAACAGCATATATTCTATTTATGGAATAATCAAAAAGAAATATTCAGTGAAGTTTACTTGGGGGAGGAAACTGAAAAGGGGATAATATATTATAATTCTACAAACGACACTATTAAGATTTTTTTTCTAGTAATGATATATTCACCTTTCAGAAGAAATCATCATAATAATTCAGAATCTGATGACATCTCTGTTCTGAATACCCAGATTAAAGCTGCACAAACAGTGCCTTCAGCTAAAACTGAATAAATAAAAGGCTTGATTATAACCTTCCAATTTACATATTATTTTCTTTCCCCAAATTTCATAATGATTTGGATGTAAACAAACAAAATGAGCATATATTTTGTTTAGCTGATAGCACTGCAAATGCCATTGTTAATAGCTACATACTATGGAATGTTAATGCAATGCTACACTCAAGTAGTAATGCATGGTGTGGAAGCCATGGAAAGTATAATGTCTTGTTCCACAGGTAATGAATGTCAATCAAATGATATGGTAATATTAAGCAGAAAGCTCAATTAATATTGTATCAATGTCTAAATAGTAATAATATATCCACGTAACCAGCAACTATTAATAATATCCTATTATGAAGCATTTTCAATATTCAGATATAAAAGAGGCATACAATAATTGAGGACCACTTTATATATATATATATATAAAATTTGTCATATATCTCTGAGCCAAATATCCACATTAGTTTGAACATCCAGTCTCAGTATTAAAATCTTACCTGTATCATTTTGTGGAATAGCAACAACATATACGTGTATGTTAGATTGGTTTTCTGTAGCAACCTCTGAAGTAGCTGGGGGCTCTTCTTGAGACTCTAAAACCTCTGTGGGTGGTCCTGTGGGCTGGGAAACTGCAGTGATAGTTGATGAGGTAAAATATTCAGTATCAATTTCTGGCTCTACCATTTTGCCTGTAAAATCATCATCAGTAGTAGTTTTAATGGGAGAAATAGATTCATCAATTATTAGCACATCTTTACTTGTATCCTCATCAGGCTCCCTATCAATCAGAGGTGGCTGTGTTTTGATAATTAAAGGTTTGGATGCTGAAGTTGGTGGGATTTTATCTATCGCAGTACCGACAGTGGTGGCAATGCCAGTTACCACCATTGGTTTACTTGTTGCACTAACTGAAAATGAAATGGGTTCCATTCCTACGTCCTCTTCTTTTATTCCTGATCCTTCTGGGCTATGAGTTGAAGTATCTACTTCTCCCATATCAAACTTTTTAGTGACAGGAGCAGCTTCTTCTCTAGAGAGGGGTACTACCAATTTGTCCAAGGAAGACCTATGTTCACTTTTGGTAGTTGATTCTATGGGAGGAACACCTGTTGCTATCAGCTTGGGATCAATGATTCCAGGAGACAATTCAGATTGTGTGACTGTGTCGTAATCTCTTATTTTTATACCAGGGCTTGTATCTGTAGTAGTATAATTTATTTCATATGCAGATCCTTCAGCAGCTACGTCATGTTCAGGTAATGGATATATTACTGGAACAGTGGGGGAAGCCGGGTCAGTGACCAATGTTTTCATAATTAGATCTCTGGTAACAGATTCCTGTTGAATCACTGGTTTGACTTCTGTTATGGTTTCTGTGAGTGCTGAACGAGTAGTAACTATACCCGAACCTTTAGAAATCTCATTTTCTATGGTGTCTGAAATCAAAGAACTGCTATAGTCTTTCTCTGAAATTGCAACAGGAGTTGCAATCTTTGTGGTATCTGCAAACATAAAAGGTTGTTTTATTTCAATACCTTCAGTGACCATTGCTGGGTCATCTTCTCTTGAAATATCGAAGATTGGTTGCTGTTCAGTTGTATTCTCATTAGTCCAATCGTATTTTGCATCTGTTTCAATTGTTTCTTGTTGCAAATCTGGTGTTGGTGTTATCAGGTGATAACTTGACACTTCAGGTCCATAGCTGGTAAAGAACCCTTCTATTTCATTTGCATTTGTGGCAACAGGCATGTGTCTTGTGGCAGACTCGGACCCAAACAGGTTTCCTTCATCTGTTGATACTTCTGATCCTGAAAATACATCTGAAGCTGTGGGTATTGGAATAAAAGTCACAGTATCTTTCACCTTCTCTGAAACCACAGGTGCTGCTGTGTGCTCTTCCTTCTCTACTGAATCTGTTGAATGTACCACTCTAATTTTGTCAGCTGTTGTAAGCTCTGGTATTTCAAAGCTCGTTGAATAAGCCGGGGTAGATATTGTTTTGCTTTCAAATGAAGTTGCTATTGACACTGGTGTATCTGTGGCATTTTCATCTAAGATCATCGTAGAAGATGCAATTTTATCTACCTTAGAAATGGTACTAGATGTTATTAGCTTCTGATCTGGCAAAAGAACCTCTTTATCTTCTTTTTCTACAGATTCATAAACACTAGTGAGCAATTCTTTTGGAATGACAACAGTAGTGAGTTTATTATCACTTTTTGCTTCTACTGGTATTTTGGTGGGTTGACTGCCAATATGTGTTTCTTCCTTTTTTTCTAAAGGTACACTCAGGTTAGTCCTTGCTATAGCATCCACAGAAGTTCTTATTGGACCTACTTCTATTTGTTCAATTGGACTTTCAGAACTTGCTTCATGGAGATTAGAAATATCTTGGGTAGGTGTAATCTCCACTAAGTCACTTAATAAAGTTTCTGTTTGGGTCATTTCTGACAAATCAGAAATGTCTGTAACAGTTTGAGGTAGAAGGGTAGATAAATTAATGGTCCGAGGTGCCTTCTTTTCTTGTTTTACTGTAACCATTTCTGAAGTGAGTGATGATACATAAGGATGAAGTGTAGTTTTTGGAGGAATTACATTTAGTTCAGTTAATGATCTGGCAGATCCACTTTCCAAAGGAATATTCAGTTCAACCGTTGAAGAATCTGTTACATTCTCTTTATCTAGCAAAACATAATGATAAACTAATTAGAAATATTTACACTACAGTTTTGTATTTTATCATTAAATAGCTTGAATCCAAAATGAATTTTAGAGATACGGAACACACATTCTTTATCTCAACCCATGACCATAAAACATTATTTGTTGAGCATGCTTTGAAAAGGGTAATTATAATTGAATGAATTAATTTACCCCAGATATAAATCAATAAAGCAATCTGTATCCTATTTAGTTAAAAGTTATGGAACCCTCTTAGGATCACAAAATCAGACTTGTATTAGTAATAGTTTGTATAATCATCATCATCAATCATCCCTTCTTGTGGAAATTCATTAAAGCTTTTTTTAATATTGCCTTAAATAGTATTTAATTGATATAGGTTTTTTAAAAACTGAGTAAAGATGGGCCACAGGTTTCAGCAGAATTTATGAAACTTAAATTCAGTCATTTCAGCCATGAAGCTCTTTGAGATTTTGATTTCATCTACACAACTGTTCTGAGAACAAAATTAAATTCATAATCATTGTCCTTTATTCTTTGGATGCAAATCTTATACAAGACTGATAAAATGGCTGCCCTTAAGTTCTCTGAACTGGTGATTACTTTTACTCTTCTGAGGCCAGGAATTCTGCATTAATGAATAATTTGTGTTTTATACACAGAACAGTAACACTGTTATTTATAGCTACCACATTAAGAACTTGAAGGAAGGTTTGAAAATGTCATGCTTTGCTGAATAAACAGTTCAGCTTCAAGGTTTTGGAAATTAAGGTAATAAACCATTCTGCAATTGGTAGAAGCAGTCTACCTAAGTTTATTATACTAGCAGTTCACTTTATTTCAAAGGAATGGCTCTCTTAACAATATCTTCCGTTATAAAGATCCACTTAAGCAAGGACTTCTTTGACTTTGGAGAATGTTCAGTTTCAGTGCAACAATAGGACCTTGTAACCAGCAGTAATTCTAATGGACAGTGCACTCTGTGCTGTCCTAATCATGATTTACAGAATAATTTCATGCAATAGCTATATAAAAACCATATAAACTATAGCATGTTGTATATAGGCAGTGCCCTCAAACCAAACAAAGGAGCAAAGGTTGTAAAGAAATAGGGCCAAATAATTTTCTTCCCTGACTATTTTGCAATTGTCTAAAGAAGGATCTTTACACAATTTCTCAGCGAAAAGATAACAGATACAGTGTTGTAATCCAAGTCCCACTCCTTTGTACATGCGCATATTAATGGAGCTTGGATTGCAACAATGAATCCACCATCTTGTCTATTTTGAACACCCTTGACATGGATGCTATAGGCCAGTGGTTCTCAACCTGTGGGTCGCGACCCCTTTGGGGGTCGAATGAGCCTTTCATAGGGGTCGCCTAAGACCATCAGAAAACACACATTTTAGATGGTCTTAGGAACGGAGACACTGCTCCTCTATCCGTCTCCAGGCGGGCCCGATTGCGCGGCTCAGCTGGGATCGTCAGAGGCTTCCAAAAGCATTTTTTTCTACAACCTCTTCAGCCAAAGAGGTTGTAGGGGAAAAAAATGCCTTTAAAAGCCTCTGGCGATCCCATCTGAGTTGCCTGATCATCAGAGGCTTCCAAAAGCATTTTTTTCTACAACCTCTTCAGCCGAAGAGGTTGTAGAAAAAATGCTTTTAAAAGTTAAAAAAAAAAAGTTGGCCACA
>JANHZT010001566.1:81545-93941 GCA_032468215.1 Stegonotus admiraltiensis | reverse complement strand
GACCTTTAAATGCCTTATCCACTTTTTTATCATATAACAGATAAGCATGCCAACCATATAACAAATCATGTCCTTCTTTACCACACTTTTCAAAGTGACTCACTGGACTCACTGTTAATTCTCATATCTTCTACCAAATTCTGCCAAATATCTTTCCAAGGCAAACTAAACAAATGAATGCCCTGTGCTTTTTGTATTCACTCCTGCTATTTTCCCTTTCTCTAAGAGAGTAATAACATTATTGCAGTCATCAGTCAAAACACACAACTCAAAGAAGTTATTCAGCCATTATATAAGCAAACTGTATCTATATTACAATATTTCTCCAATTACACTGTTTACACCTGTAGTCCTGGTATTTTTCAACATTTATATTTCCTTTTTATCAGTTTTTTTATTCAACAATAACCTTTCAGTATTGATTTTATTTCCACTCTGCCAGATATCATTTCCATAGAGATCTCTAAAATCCTCCTTTAGAGATTCCAACACTTCATTTTCTTTCTCTCTACATTCATTCATTCATTCATTCATTCATTCATTCATTCATTCATTCCCTTCCACTGTCTTTTCCATTTCATCATTCCACTTTGCATCTTTTTTCATACTTGGATGACTTATTTTTATTCTGTTCCAAACAAAATCCTCTTTTGTTACATTGACTTTAATTTTGGTTCAAGATTAATCTACCTTTTAATAGAGTTTTCATAAAGGATTCATATTTTCTGAACCTGTTATTGTTCCACATTCACTTCCTTTTAATTTACTTCATTCCTTTTCTTCGAAAGTCCATTCCTCTCTCCCCACAAGATCCACTCTGGACATTACCAGAAATAAGTCTGTCCCACATTCAAACTCCCTCATCAACCCTGTATCTGTCCCTAATTTCCTCTTTTTTTTATCATAAACAATAGCATCAATCATAATTTTTGATTCATTCCTTTTCAGTTTGTACATCTGAACAGACATGCTTCAAACATGTATCTGAAATAAATAGACTAATTGTTCTGATAGGTATTTCTAAGGTATTTGTAATGATTCTCATTCTGCATTTCAAATGTTATAGTGCCGATCATGACATGACTTTTTTGTATTAAATCAGGAAGGATGTTAAGCAATTAAAGAAGCAATTGATGTGTGAGAAAGAGCTTCAAGTGACAGGCGCTGTTCAGTAACAGAATTATTTGGAAGAGAACAAAAATGAAAAAAACCCAAGAATGTGAGAGAACAATAATGAAAAGGAAATGATTGAATCAAAAATGAATTTTCGGAAAGAAAGCAATAAGTTCCAAGCATTCCTAATACAAAAAGCTGAAATAAGCTACACTTTAAAGCTCAGTGTGAAGATATTTTATACTTGTGATTTCATCGTGTGGGATGAATAACAATAAATAACAAATATGTTTCTGAACTGTTATGGTCAGTGATGACTTCAATAGTCCATTATTATTGTATATAATTATGGAGATGCACCAAAGCCTGAGCATTTTTCAGAAGTATTGAAATGTCCCTTTCAATCCAGTCCAGTCTTAAAAGATTATTTGTTTGTTTGTTTGTTTATTTATTTATTTATTGGTTCGATTTATATGCCGCCCTTCTCCGGAGACTTAGGGTGGCTTACAATGCGTGAAGCAATAGCCTTCATACTTTTGTATATACCTACTTAGTAGGGTTTTCGGGGGCCCCTAAGCGGTGTTCTTTTTTTTATACAGTCAGCTTATTGCCCCCACAATCCGGGTCTTCATTTTACCTACCTCGGAAGGATGGAAGGCTGAATCAACCTTGAGCCTGGTTTTGAACTCGCAGTAATTGCAGGCAGCTGGCAGCTAAGTGCTACTTAACAGCACTTTAGTCCGCTGCTCCACCAAGGCTCCAATTGTTCATTAACCCAGTTTTTTCTAACTTGTCCCCCTCTTCAACCAATTCTCTGTAGTGATACTGATTGGAAATTATAGAAGGTAAGGACAAGGAAGAGTACAGACTTGGAAAAGCTGATTAAAGGATTTATCTAGGAACTTTTCTCATAGTTGTTTGTTTATTATGGGTTAGTTGGTTGATTCACTCTTCACAATGTGATTATTTTTTCTGTTTTCAATAAAATAAAATAGGTCCAGATCAGCCATAATAAAATAATTAGCTTTTAAAAAGGGCAATCCGCCCCATCCCTGAGTAAATATCACGCTGATAAAAGTGAGATGAAAATTGCTAGAGAGATACCAATACCTTGAGCAAGAATTCCAAAAGCATGGACGCCATGGTGGAGAAGTAACGTTCTTCAAAATTAGAGTGGATTGCTTTTTTTTTCTTTTTTGCTGTACCAATCAATAACAGAAAGACATGCCCGGCATACTGTTTGTGTGACGTTTCTGTAAAAGCTTTTTCTACTCAGAAATTACTTCTAGAATTTCAAATAGAATTCAATCTTATTAATAAATCCACTTTTAAAGAATGCAGCTAACCTAGTTTGCAAATTAGCTGATCTGTGGCTCTTGCTTTCTTTCTTTGCGTGGATTGGTGAAGTGTAGAATTTGACCTGATGAGTGTTAACATCTAGCAATTCTAAGATTCTCTGTGCAGTAGTGCAGATTTCTGTAAGGCTCTAATTAGTGACCTTTGTGCCTTTTGCAAAATTGCCCTAAGAGCAACACAATGCTGTTTTATTACCCACATAAAAGACTTACTGATAATCCTTATCAGCATTAAATAATTACACTATAATTATGCTAGGTAAAGCAAGAGATAAAGCACCACCTAGTGGGTAAAATTCTCATCCTTGTCACTCCCTTCATTTAAAAATCTCATCGTTCCTTAAAATCCAGATTTGCTTGAACTGGATGTATTGCTACCATGTTAGAACTTATTGAAAAACTACTAGTATTTAACCTTCCAAGTATGAATAGGATTCTTCTTTTAAACTGCCCTAACAAGACACTGATAAGCAATATTTGAGATCGTGTATTAGAAGAGGTAGTGTGGTATCATAATTAGGATTTTGGTTTAAGACTAGGGAAACTCAGGTTCAAGTTTACCTTTAGTCATAGACGTTTTGGGACAATGACTTCCTTTCAGTCCAACCTATCTCATAGGACATTAATACTAATATTTTTTTAAAAGACTGTGGCAAAAGAAAACGAAGATAGGTGCCTTGGTTGCAAGTCCCAAACATCTGGAGCAGTGGTGGTATTCAGCTGGTTCTATCCAGTTCAGGCTAACTGGTAGCGGTGGCTGCAGGAGGTTCCGTCCACCCACCCGGATGTCATCACATCCCTTTGTGATACTCTGCAGATACACGGAAGGCCCTGCACATGCGTGGAGGTGGCGCGTACACTCACACTTGCGAACCGGTAGCAAAGGTAAGTGAATACCACCCCTGATCTGGAGCACATCCTGAACACCATCAGCATTGACAAAATCATCACCAGTCAATTGCAAAAGGCAGCTTTACTTGGAACAGTTTACATCCTGCACTGATATCCGTAACAATAAGTCAAACAACAACAACTACTACTACATCTACCTATCCCAGGTCCTTGGGAAGGACTTTATAAAAGGATAATAATGCCAATTCCAATCTGAACATTTGGCTGTGTTTCTGATACCCATAGTAGCAATAATATTTATTAAATTTGTATGCCATCTGGCTCCCAATGATTCCCACTACTCTACTCAGAACAAATACAGAAATTACAATAAAAGCAAAAATTCAATTAATTCTAATTATAAAACTTATTATCTTGATATTATTGATACGATGTGCAAGAATTGCATGACACTATTAAAATGTGAAGAACTTTTGGCCTTGATAGATTTACCCAATACTGAAAAGTTTAAACAACTGGAATTCAGCTTTTGTTTCTTTAAAAAATGTAATTCCATTTCTTTAAAGCACACTGGACTCTGCTTTTAAAAGGTCTTCAAGATTAATTTCTAGATCATTTCTGATTTGTTGCTAGAAACAGGAATCATAGTGGGAGCATTGTTAGTGGCTGGCAGAGCAGCAGTTAATTTCCCAGGAGGAACTGACTCTCTGATCCTTCACATTTGATAAAAGTGAGAAGATGACTTCAGAGAGGAAGAGAGTCAGAAATGAAAAAGAAATGAGGACGACTGGCCTAGGAACATCCAGTAATGAGTCCAGATGAGCTGCCCCCAATCATCCGTCTTTGTTGTCACATGCTATAAAGCCAAGGGTTTATTTAAGGAAGTAATAAGTAACTTACTTAGCTGGGCTGATACATTGATTTCCCTTGGAATTTTGTGTGCATGACATTCCTTGATTCTCCGCAGATTTCTCTTTTCCCATAAACTTTTTATTTTTATTTATTTGTATCCCACCTTTATTATTTTTATGAATAAATCAAGGCAGCAAACATATCCAACACACCTTTACCCTCCTATTTTCCCCACAATCACCATGCTGTGAGGTAATTTAGGCTGAGAGAGACTGACTGGCCCAAAGTCACCCAGCTGGCTTTCATGCTTAAGGCTGGACTAAAACTCTTGGTCTGCCAGTTTCTTGACTTGTGGCTTAACCACTAGGCTTCCTTAGATTCAGAAAGGACCCTCTCATGAAAACCTCTCCATCATTCAAGAGTTCACGCTTGTATAGAAACTCAATATTTCAGGACTCTTTAAGATTTGTGACATTCTGCATTTATGGACTTTGGGCAGGAAGATCTGAAGCCCCTTCTTCTTCCTATTCCTGGAGCTGGGTTGAAGGGAAAAGTCCTGGGTAGCAGAGGACAGTGCAACTTATCATAGTGACCTTTCACCAGAAAAACCTGGAAAAAATTGGTATGCCAAAAAAGTTTTAAACTATCCCCCTTCCTAATTTATAATAGCAGGTTTCAACACTAGCATATTTCTATACATATTAAACTGATTTGTAACTGAAGTGCAGATGACATTCAGTTTCATTTCTGCTTTCCGCTGAATTTTGTGACCTTAATTGTCTGCTGGGTATTTGACTGGGGTTACTAACGGATTAAATAACATTGAATAAACTGAAATTCAATAAAGTCAAAATGTGCATATACATATGTATGCATGTTTGGCTTATGCTACTTCCATTTATTTCAGAGAGATTTGCTCAGGAAAATCCTCCAGCTCATTTGAGTCCCACAGTAACTGCTTGAACATGGATCAAGTTTCCATTTGATGTAACATTTACCAGAAATGGGAACAAAACACAAGACAAAGATTACTGCCTGCGTCTCTCTTTTTGCCCTGATTTCAAGAGTTTCCCTATCTGTGTGGAACCAGGCTAAGTCTTTACACAGTTGGGATAATATCATCTTATAAATTACAAACATCTGTTGGTGTGAGGTAAAAAGAAAAAAGAACAAACCCTCAATTGATTCTCCAAGTATTACTTCTGCATCAGTTCTTTGCAGTTCAGTCTCTGCATTATCAAAATGAAAATAACATGAGCCAGGGGTAAAATTTATCAGAGGAAGTCTGAGACAGTAAGGATTAACACAGGATTTCAGTGTGATTGGAACCCCTTGAAAGTGATAACTTTCTCTGCCTTCATTGGACTGTGCTTTGTTCCCTTCAGATCAACATGCAGAGGGAGACAAATAACTTGTGACCTTCTCAATCCTTCTCCACCAGCTGCCACTGTAAGCTACTATTTGTCTATTCTTCAGATACTGTATACAGACCACATCCTAGAAGAGTAAAACAAGCTATGATTTATACCTGACATTGGAATAAATTGGGGCATGGTGATTGCTTAATCCAGCTAGGATTTTCTTCCATGGGATGGGAACTTGATTTTCAATTGAATTAAAGAATGATGGTAATCAGTATACAGTATTATTAAATATGCCATCTGACTCAATAGTGTAAACTTTTGGCAAATGAAGAAAGGAGTCTAGATTTCTAGAAAACTAGATCATGGTTCTAGTAAAACTTAGATATCCCTGAAAAATTTGTCTGATAAATCTTTTTGGAAATATTTGTAATTTTTAGGTGTCTTTAGAAAGTAAGGTGATAATTAAGCCATTGGATTTAAACAATAGCTATGTTAATTCACACTGTTAGATACAAGCTCCCATTTCATCAAATTTCAAATTAATCTTGAGTAGCCCTACTATTTTTCCATCTAAACATCAACGATAGTCACACTCATCCTGATCCAGCAGGAATCCAAGTATTTAAATTAAATTAAATTAAATTAAATTAAATTAAATTAAATTTAATTTAATTTAATTTAATTTAATTTAATTTAATTTAAATACTTGGATTCCTGCTGGATCAGGATGAGTGTGACTATCGTTGATGTTTAGATGGAAAAATAGTAGGGCTACTCAAGATTAATTTGAAATTTGATGAAATGGGAGCTTGTATCTAACAGTGTGAATTAACATAGCTATTGTTTAAATCCAATGGCTTAATTATCACCTTACTTTCTAAAGACACCTAAAAATTACAAATATTTCCAAAAAGATTTATCAGACAAATTTTTCAGGGATATCTAAGTTTTACTAGAACCATGATCTAGTTTTCTAGAAATCTAGACTCCTTTCTTCATTTGCCAAAAGTTTACACTATTGAGTCAGATGGCATATTTAATAATACTGTATACTGATTACCATCATTCTTTAATTCAATTGAAAATCAAGTTCCCATCCCATGGAAGAAAATCCTAGCTGGATTAAGCAATCACCATGCCCCAATTTATTCCAATGTCAGGTATAAATCATAGCTTGTTTTACTCTTCTAGGATGTGGTCTGTATACAGTATCTGAAGAATAGACAAATAGTAGCTTACAGTGGCAGCTGGTGGAGAAGGATTGAGAAGGTCACAAGTTATTTGTCTCCCTCTGCATGTTGATCTGAAGGGAACAAAGCACAGTCCAATGAAGGCAGAGAAAGTTATCACTTTCAAGGGGTTCCAATCACACTGAAATCCTGTGTTAATCCTTACTGTCTCAGACTTCCTCTGATAAATTTTACCCCTGGCTCATGTTATTTTCATTTTGATAATGCAGAGACTGAACTGCAAAGAACTGATGCAGAAGTAATACTTGGAGAATCAATTGAGGGTTTGTTCTTTTTTCTTTTTACCTCACACCAACAGATGTTTGTAATTTATAAGATGATATTATCCCAACTGTGTAAAGACTTAGCCTGGTTCCACACAGATAGGGAAACTCTTGAAATCAGGGCAAAAAGAGAGACGCAGGCAGTAATCTTTGTCTTGTGTTTTGTTCCCATTTCTGGTAAATGTTACATCAAATGGAAACTTGATCCATGTTCAAGCAGTTACTGTGGGACTCAAATGAGCTGGAGGATTTTCCTGAGCAAATCTCTCTGAAATAAATGGAAGTAGCATAAGCCAAACATGCATACATATGTATATGCACATTTTGACTTTATTGAATTTCAGTTTATTCAATGTTATTTAATCCGTTAGTAACCCCAGTCAAATACCCAGCAGACAATTAAGGTCACAAAATTCAGCGGAAAGCAGAAATGAAACTGAATGTCATCTGCACTTCAGTTACAAATCAGTTTAATATGTATAGAAATATGCTAGTGTTGAAACCTGCTATTATAAATTAGGAAGGGGGATAGTTTAAAACTTTTTTGGCATACCAATTTTTTCCAGGTTTTTCTGGTGAAAGGTCACTATGATAAGTTGCACTGTCCTCTGCTACCCAGGACTTTTCCCTTCAACCCAGCTCCAGGAATAGGAAGAAGAAGGGGCTTCAGATCTTCCTGCCCAAAGTCCATAAATGCAGAATGTCACAAATCTTAAAGAGTCCTGAAATATTGAGTTTCTATACAAGCGTGAACTCTTGAATGATGGAGAGGTTTTCATGAGAGGGTCCTTTCTGAATCTAAGGAAGCCTAGTGGTTAAGCCACAAGTCAAGAAACTGGCAGACCAAGAGTTTTAGTCCAGCCTTAAGCATGAAAGCCAGCTGGGTGACTTTGGGCCAGTCAGTCTCTCTCAGCCTAAATTACCTCACAGCATGGTGATTGTGGGGAAAATAGGAGGGTAAAGGTGTGTTGGATATGTTTGCTGCCTTGATTTATTCATAAAAATAATAAAGGTGGGATACAAATAAATAAAAATAAAAAGTTTATGGGAAAAGAGAAATCTGCGGAGAATCAAGGAATGTCATGCACACAAAATTCCAAGGGAAATCAATGTATCAGCCCAGCTAAGTAAGTTACTTATTACTTCCTTAAATAAACCCTTGGCTTTATAGCATGTGACAACAAAGACGGATGATTGGGGGCAGCTCATCTGGACTCATTACTGGATGTTCCTAGGCCAGTCGTCCTCATTTCTTTTTCATTTCTGACTCTCTTCCTCTCTGAAGTCATCTTCTCACTTTTATCAAATGTGAAGGATCAGAGAGTCAGTTCCTCCTGGGAAATTAACTGCTGCTCTGCCAGCCACTAACAATGCTCCCACTATGATTCCTGTTTCTAGCAACAAATCAGAAATGATCTAGAAATTAATCTTGAAGACCTTTTAAAAGCAGAGTCCAGTGTGCTTTAAAGAAATGGAATTACATTTTTTAAAGAAACAAAAGCTGAATTCCAGTTGTTTAAACTTTTCAGTATTGGGTAAATCTATCAAGGCCAAAAGTTCTTCACATTTTAATAGTGTCATGCAATTCTTGCACATCGTATCAATAATATCAAGATAATAAGTTTTATAATTAGAATTAATTGAATTTTTGCTTTTATTGTAATTTCTGTATTTGTTCTGAGTAGAGTAGTGGGAATCATTGGGAGCCAGATGGCATACAAATTTAATAAATATTATTGCTACTATGGGTATCAGAAACACAGCCAAATGTTCAGATTGGAATTGGCATTATTATCCTTTTATAAAGTCCTTCCCAAGGACCTGGGATAGGTAGATGTAGTAGTAGTTGTTGTTGTTTGACTTATTGTTACGGATATCAGTGCAGGATGTAAACTGTTCCAAGTAAAGCTGCCTTTTGCAATTGACTGGTGATGATTTTGTCAATGCTGATGGTGTTCAGGATGTGCTCCAGATCAGGGGTGGTATTCACTTACCTTTGCTACCGGTTCGCAAGTGTGAGTGTACGCGCCACCTCCACGCATGTGCAGGGCCTTCCGTGTATCTGCAGAGTATCACAAAGGGATGTGATGACATCCGGGTGGGTGGACGGAACCTCCTGCAGCCACCGCTACCAGTTAGCCTGAACTGGATAGAACCAGCTGAATACCACCACTGCTCCAGATGTTTGGGACTTGCAACCAAGGCACCTATCTTCGTTTTCTTTTGCCACAGTCTTTTAAAAAAATATTAGTATTAATGTCCTATGAGATAGGTTGGACTGAAAGGAAGTCATTGTCCCAAAACGTCTATGACTAAAGGTAAACTTGAACCTGAGTTTCCCTAGTCTTAAACCAAAATCCTAATTATGATACCACACTACCTCTTCTAATACACGATCTCAAATATTGCTTATCAGTGTCTTGTTAGGGCAGTTTAAAAGAAGAATCCTATTCATACTTGGAAGGTTAAATACTAGTAGTTTTTCAATAAGTTCTAACATGGTAGCAATACATCCAGTTCAAGCAAATCTGGATTTTAAGGAACGATGAGATTTTTAAATGAAGGGAGTGACAAGGATGAGAATTTTACCCACTAGGTGGTGCTTTATCTCTTGCTTTACCTAGCATAATTATAGTGTAATTATTTAATGCTGATAAGGATTATCAGTAAGTCTTTTATGTGGGTAATAAAACAGCATTGTGTTGCTCTTAGGGCAATTTTGCAAAAGGCACAAAGGTCACTAATTAGAGCCTTACAGAAATCTGCACTACTGCACAGAGAATCTTAGAATTGCTAGATGTTAACACTCATCAGGTCAAATTCTACACTTCACCAATCCACGCAAAGAAAGAAAGCAAGAGCCACAGATCAGCTAATTTGCAAACTAGGTTAGCTGCATTCTTTAAAAGTGGATTTATTAATAAGATTGAATTCTATTTGAAATTCTAGAAGTAATTTCTGAGTAGAAAAAGCTTTTACAGAAACGTCACACAAACAGTATGCCGGGCATGTCTTTCTGTTATTGATTGGTACAGCAAAAAAGAAAAAAAAAGCAATCCACTCTAATTTTGAAGAACGTTACTTCTCCACCATGGCGTCCATGCTTTTGGAATTCTTGCTCAAGGTATTGGTATCTCTCTAGCAATTTTCATCTCACTTTTATCAGCGTGATATTTACTCAGGGATGGGGCGGATTGCCCTTTTTAAAAGCTAATTATTTTATTATGGCTGATCTGGACCTATTTTATTTTATTGAAAACAGAAAAAATAATCACATTGTGAAGAGTGAATCAACCAACTAACCCATAATAAACAAACAACTATGAGAAAAGTTCCTAGATAAATCCTTTAATCAGCTTTTCCAAGTCTGTACTCTTCCTTGTCCTTACCTTCTATAATTTCCAATCAGTATCACTACAGAGAATTGGTTGAAGAGGGGGACAAGTTAGAAAAAACTGGGTTAATGAACAATTGGAGCCTTGGTGGAGCAGCGGACTAAAGTGCTGTTAAGTAGCACTTAGCTGCCAGCTGCCTGCAATTACTGCGAGTTCAAAACCAGGCTCAAGGTTGATTCAGCCTTCCATCCTTCCGAGGTAGGTAAAATGAAGACCCGGATTGTGGGGGCAATAAGCTGACTGTATAAAAAAAAGAACACCGCTTAGGGGCCCCCGAAAACCCTACTAAGTAGGTATATACAAAAGTATGAAGGCTATTGCTTCACGCATTGTAAGCCACCCTAAGTCTCCGGAGAAGGGCGGCATATAAATCGAACCAATAAATAAATAAATAAACAAACAAACAAACAAATAATCTTTTAAGACTGGACTGGATTGAAAGGGACATTTCAATACTTCTGAAAAATGCTCAGGCTTTGGTGCATCTCCATAATTATATACAATAATAATGGACTATTGAAGTCATCACTGACCATAACAGTTCAGAAACATATTTGTTATTTATTGTTATTCATCCCACACGATGAAATCACAAGTATAAAATATCTTCACACTGAGCTTTAAAGTGTAGCTTATTTCAGCTTTTTGTATTAGGAATGCTTGGAACTTATTGCTTTCTTTCCGAAAATTCATTTTTGATTCAATCATTTCCTTTTCATTATTGTTCTCTCACATTCTTGGGTTTTTTTCATTTTTGTTCTCTTCCAAATAATTCTGTTACTGAACAGCGCCTGTCACTTGAAGCTCTTTCTCACACATCAATTGCTTCTTTAATTGCTTAACATCCTTCCTGATTTAATACAAAAAAGTCATGTCATGATCGGCACTATAACATTTGAAATGCAGAATGAGAATCATTACAAATACCTTAGAAATACCTATCAGAACAATTAGTCTATTTATTTCAGATACATGTTTGAAGCATGTCTGTTCAGATGTACAAACTGAAAAGGAATGAATCAAAAATTATGATTGATGCTATTGTTTATGATAAAAAAAAGAGGAAATTAGGGACAGATACAGGGTTGATGAGGGAGTTTGAATGTGGGACAGACTTATTTCTGGTAATGTCCAGAGTGGATCTTGTGGGGAGAGAGGAATGGACTTTCGAAGAAAAGGAATGAAGTAAATTAAAAGGAAGTGAATGTGGAACAATAACAGGTTCAGAAAATATGAATCCTTTATGAAAACTCTATTAAAAGGTAGATTAATCTTGAACCAAAATTAAAGTCAATGTAACAAAAGAGGATTTTGTTTGGAACAGAATAAAAATAAGTCATCCAAGTATGAAAAAAGATGCAAAGTGGAATGATGAAATGGAAAAGACAGTGGAAGGGAATGAATGAATGAATGAATGAATGAATGAATGAATGAATGAATGTAGAGAGAAAGAAAATGAAGTGTTGGAATCTCTAAAGGAGGATTTTAGAGATCTCTATGGAAATGATATCTGGCAGAGTGGAAATAAAATCAATACTGAAAGGTTATTGTTGAATAAAAAAACTGATAAAAAGGAAATATAAATGTTGAAAAATACCAGGACTACAGGTGTAAACAGTGTAATTGGAGAAATATTGTAATATAGATACAGTTTGCTTATATAATGGCTGAATAACTTCTTTGAGTTGTGTGTTTTGACTGATGACTGCAATAATGTTATTACTCTCTTAGAGAAAGGGAAAATAGCAGGAGTGAATACAAAAAGCACAGGGCATTCATTTGTTTAGTTTGCCTTGGAAAGATATTTGGCAGAATTTGGTAGAAGATATGAGAATTAACAGTGAGTCCAGTGAGTCACTTTGAAAAGTGTGGTAAAGAAGGACATGATTTGTTATATGGTTGGCATGCTTATCTGTTATATGATAAAAAAGTGGATAAGGCATTTAAAGGTC
>JANHZT010001566.1:68384-81445 GCA_032468215.1 Stegonotus admiraltiensis | reverse complement strand
GGATAATGGGGGGAACTTTGTTTTGTAAAACTTTTCAATAAAAAAAGAAAAGAAAAGTGTGGTGCTGTATAACTTTCTATTGGGCAGAAGGTACAGTTCTTTGCTCTTCAGAGGTCTTTCAAAACACATACATCTAAAACAGTTTATTTTTGCTTTGTTAATTAAAATACTATATGATAAAGTGAATAACTTTAAATTATGAATGGTTTTGGGTGAAAAGGGAATTTAAGGTTGGTTAAGGAATGTGATGGAAATAAAGCATGTGTAAAAATAAAAGATTTCCTAGCTGATAGGTAACCATTGAGCAGGAAATAAGAAAAGTATGTTTCATATCTTCTTGGACTGCTTAATATATATATAAATAAATCAGCCATGGTGGCACAGTGATTAGAATGCAGTACTGCAAACTACTTCTGCTGATCACCGATTGCTAGCAGTTTGGCAAATGGAATCTCACCAGGCTCAAGGTTGACTCAGCCTTCCATCCTTCCGAGGTTGGTATAATGAGGACCCAGATTGTTGGGGGCAATATGCTGACTCTGTAAACTGCTTAGAGAGGGCACTGTGAAGCGGTATATAAGTCTAAGTGCTATTGATATTGCTAAATATATATTTGTAGTGATGGTAGATAATTGGTTGGAGATGTGAATGTTGATATTAACTGTGCAATTGATGTTGTATCACTGTCTGAAAATTTCATCCCCCCATTGTAAGATAATATGATACAGGAATTTGTATCTGCAAATTAATTCATTAAAGATGAAAATTGACAGGAAAAAAATGGAACAAGTGAAACCAAGATATAATAAAGCATAGTAATACAGTAGATATTACATGGCTTTTGCAAGGAAAAGAATGTTTGCCAACAAAATCAATCTAAGAGCTGGCTCACAGGATAATACAGAAATTAAATTGAATGCATTGGAAATGAGTAACTTACGTGTTACTTAACTCAAAAAAATGTAGGTCAAGGATAAATGGTTGTTGAAGGAATGTAAACTGAATATAAAAGTTAATGACTACTATGAAGGAAGCACATTGAGGAAGTTTGATTATTCAAAGACAACATCTGAGAATTGAACTGCGAAACAAATACAATGTATGGTGAATGGGTCAAGAGAGAAGGGATGACTCAGAAAGTCATGGTTGAATGGAAGTGATTTCTCAAAAAGAGTTAAAAAGTTTAGCGAACAAGGCAATGTATGAAGTGGGGATTGGTTTTCAAGGGTATAGAAAGATATGGAGAGAATGATCTTGATGTACAGTAATCTTAGTTATATTTTCATTTGTTTTTCTTATCCTGTGCCTTTAAATTTTCATTTTACTACTATTTCTTATTTCTTTTTTTGTACGGTACATAATTTTGCTTACACTTCAAGGATATGCTCTGATGGGTATGTATTGACTTTCGATAAAAACTGGGTTAGTCAAACAGAGAAGGAAGCCCAAATTCAAGATAATCCTAGAATGGGAGAGAGGGACTTAAACATTGGCCATTTATTAGTCATTGCCTTTATTGATGAGATATGTTATAGTTGAATTTTTCTAATTGTTCAACACATGACCCATCTATGTCCTTATTCATGGTTTTTTAAAAGTTATTTTCTAAAAGTGAAACATTATAAAGAAATACCGTATTTTTTGGCGTATAAGACGCTCCGGACTATAGGACATACCTACCTTTTTGGGTGAGGAAAACAAGAAAAAGAAATCTGCCTCTGCCTCCCAGCAATTTTGCCTTCTTGCAACAAACAGCAAATATCCCACTTTACTTTCATTTTTGTTTTCAGCATAGCTTGATTAGCACAAGAAAAAAATCTTCTCCCAGCAATTTACCTCCTTGTAGCAAGCAGCAGTGGCCCGCACAAAACAGCTGAGAGTCAGGAGGCCGATCCAACATAACAATCAACTTGTGCTAATTAGGCTGTGTTAAAGCTGAAATGGGCTGCTTCTTCTTGCTGCAAGGAGGTAAATTGCTGGGAGGCAGAGGCCAAAGGGTGGGGGCCAGTGGGTGGGTGGGCCTTCATTCAGTGTATAAGACACACCTAAATTTTCACCCCCTTTTATGGGGGAGAAAAGTGCATCTTATACTCCGAAAAATACAGTAGGTTATATTTTTTTATAGGTAGTCCTCGACTTATGACCACAATTGAGCCCAGAATTTATGTTGCTAAGTGAGAAATTTGTTAAGCGAGTTTTCCCCCCATTTTACAATTGTTCTTGCCACTTTTGGTAAGTGAATTACTGCAGTTGTTAAATTCAGAACACAGTTGTTAATTGACTCTGGCTTCCTCATTGACTTTGCTTGTCAGAAGGTCGCAAAAGAGGATCACATGACCCCAGGACATTGCAACCATCATAAATATCAACCACTTGTCAAACATCCAAATGTAAATTATGTGACCGTGGGAATGCTGCAATGATCGTGTGAAAAATGGTCAAAAGACACTTTTTCAGTGCTGCTGTAACTTTGAACAGTCACTGAATGAACTGTTGTAAGTTGAGGACTACCTGTATTTGTAAAGAAAATCCTAAAGGACAGTCTGTGTCATTAAAGTAGATCTGTACGTCTTTTAGTAACTGAGACAATCAAAATTTGGGATTCACAATTCTCAATGGCTCAGGAGAGTTTTATACTGTCATTTTCAGAAGTATGAGGTTTTTGTTCCATTTTGACTCCAGCCAATAGCATAGCATTTCAACTGGCACCTTAGAGCATTTCAATTATGTTAAATGGATGTGATTAAAATTTGCCATAACTTATTCCAGCCCAACTAAACATGCTTAAATGCAGAATGATTCACACAATTAGGCTACAATACAACTGACTCCCAAGCCACCACCTTTGAAAAGAAACAATCTATTTCTCAGTCGCCATAAAATATAAATTCTCATTTACCCATAGTTATCTCCATAGTTATTGAAACCTATTAGTGGGATGTGCTAGGCTCTGGGGTGTTTTGTTTTGTTTTTAACAAAAGTTTGTTTTTGCTTTATGTACTTCTATGCTGTTCTTGCATTCTCCTGATTATCCCTTTTCCTGTTTTCCCAAGTCCACATATTTTGTTGCTCTGAAAGAAAAGATGCTGTGTGTGTCGGACCTCACATAGCTTTGCTTTCAGTATCACACAGACCTGCTGAATGAGAGAATCTTGTGCCATGTTGATATGTCCGTTCACCTCTCTAGGTTCCCAGAAGTTCAAATATCATCAATAAAGTGTTTGCCATATTCATTCATTTTATTTATTTCGTGATTACATTTAGAGGCTGCCTGGCTCTGAACAGTATTATTCTTAAGATGATAGAAAACAAAAAGATCTTGTACATCTGGGTAAATCTCACTCCACATACTATAAAACATAACGGACAGGTGCTGAGAACCACCGTACCCCAAGGAATGGGAGAGTAGCCAGAATTTAACAGCTTCCGGAACAACTGCAAGGTGAGACAAAGCTTTGCATTTTATTTACAACATTTGTCATCCAAGAGAATGTTGGAAGCAAATCTGAGACTCAGCAACATGTGACTAACTCACTCCAAGGGAATTTGATTAACTGCGATTCAATCAATTCAACAGTGTAAAGAAAATGATGCAGTATCCACTGATGGTATTTTCTCTTAGATGATCTAATGGGTTTTGGCTAAGAACTGTCATCAAGGCCTGGGCCCACAAATTTCCCCTAGAGTCTTCTTATATTTAGGAACAAATACTTAAGGCTTATACTTTAATATTAATTTCAGAGATGAAACATTTAATAGTATTTTAACATTTGTTAATTTATTTAATTTAATAAAGGAAATAGTTCTTCTAAAAATAGATATTAATCTTTATTATTTTCACCATAGGGCTTGAGGAACTGGTTTACTCAGCCTATATTTGTTGCTGCCTATATTATCTGAATGAAAAAGCTGGAGTGTCCCAATTTGGCATTTGAAACAGCTTTTTGTTTATCTTAGCAACATGGTGATGAGTAATAGTGCTATTACTTTTACTCTACTATAATATGAAAAGCATCCCTACCCCTCTCAGCTGAAATTTTGAAGAGAGGTTTTACTTTCTCAACTTCTCTGAAATGAAATGTATGAAAATAACTTCAACACATGTACAAATAAAAGGGCTTTGCCTTAATTAGAATCTCTTTGCCATCTTACTTAATCTTCTCTGTGTAAGTATGTTTAGGTCCTTCTTACTTTATTATGTAGGCCAGTGATGGCTAACCTTTTTGCCATCGTGTGCCAAAAGTGGGGGGAGCAGGGGGGTCACACACATGCGTTCCCACACCCATAATTCAATGTGCACGTGCCCCCCTGTGGTCCCCCAACTTTTGGCACTCAATGGCACAGTGGGCACGGTAGGCCTGTTTTTCGCCCTCCCCAGGCTCCAGAGGCTTTCTAGGAGCCTGGGGAGGGCAAAAACGGCCTTCCCCACTCCCCAGAGGCTGGAAATGGCCCATTTCACAACTTTCGGTGACCCCAGAAGGCCCGAAAATCAGTTGGCCAACGTGTGCATATGTGCTGGAGCTGAGCTAGGGCAATGCTTGCGTGCCCACAGATATGGCTCCATGTATCACTTGTGGCACGTGTGCCATAGGTTCGCCATCATGGATGTAGGCCTTCCACATGTGGAACAGTTTGCCCTTTATAGGACATCTGATTTATAAGAGACTTACAATTTTCACCATACAGATAATTAAAATGTAGGTTGGGTAAACTCCATGCTAACTCAACATATGGAAAAAGATAACTGGAAACCCATAATGTGTTCTGTTCTCTAATGCACTGTGGATGCTGAGACAAAGTAGTTCTATGTATACATTTTATTCTTCACATCTTTAAAATTCAACCCTACAAATCTGCTTTTTTTCCCAAAGAGCTCAAAGCAAATGTCTTATGTTTCCAGGTCTCTCAGCTTTAATAATAAAACATACTTCCTATATCTTTTTTGCAGTCCCATTATATGGCACCCCCACCCCCATTGCACTTCTTTCACACTGGTTACTTAGTGTTTATTTCAGTCCACATTCCTTCTGCAACTATTTATCCTTGACCCTTTCTCTTCCTATTTTATCACATACAATTCTTAACTATCTCTTTCCCACTGCATTCCATTTACATTTAAATTTCTTCTAATGTATACAGCTTTCAGTTCCATAATACAAAATAGGCAGAAGCATGCTTTTATGTACAGCTATTTTGCTCAGTCTAGGATACTTTTTTGTCTTGGCAAAATGTTAGTGTAGTTGTAACTGCCCTCCCACCCCATCAAAATATCATGTTCAATCAGTATAGACTGAAAACAGAAGTGATCAGATTCAAATTCAAGATCTTTTAATTACCCACAGACTATAGGTTTATAAAATCATCCCAGACAAAGCAATAGAACAGGATTTTGCCATCTCTTTTTTATGACTTTGGAGCATATTGAATCTTAATATGATTTTTGGAAAGACACATGCAGGTAATTCATCTCAGGCCAACTCCTGGGCATTCACTCAAGGAAATGTTTTGTCACTGTCACTGACTTTTGCAGACAGGTAAGATCATGGGATAAACATTACTCCCAGTCAGCTTCCTTTAGAGCAGGGGTGTCAAACTCAATTTCATTGACAGCCGCATCAGGGTGGTGTTTGACCTTGGGGGGGGCGAGAGCAGTGGTGAAATCTTACCAGTTCACACTGGTTTGGGCGAAATGGTAGTGATAAAAGCTACCAGTTCGGTGAACCAGTAGTAAAAAAAAAGCTACCAGTTGGTCTGAACCGGTATTTCCGATGATCAGCTGTGCCACGCAATTTATATTAGTTAGAAAGCTTTCTAGAGAATCTAAATAATGCGACACAGCTGTTTCCCCCCCTCACTGTTCTACTTACCTTGTTAAGTGTCCTTTTTTCTGTGCAAAGCACGCGTTTGGCACACATTGTGTATGGGCACGCGCAGCATGCATTTGTTGCACATTGTGCATGCACAGACAGCGAACTGGTGACAAACCACAGAGGATTTCACTACTGGGCGGGGGCATGGTTGGGGTAGGCATGACCAGGGTGGCCATGGTCAGCCCAATGTCACTCCTGTTAGGGGCAGGTGTGGTGGCCTGAGTGCTCTGCCAGTGAAAACAGGCTCCTGAGCTCTCTTTTCACTGGCAGAGGGTTGCAGGAGGCCATGGCAGCCCAAAACAGAGCTTGAGGGCCCATTTTCACAGGCAGAAGCACTGCAAGCTGCTCCTTCATTGTTTCCAGGGCGGCCCTATGGGCCATATCTAAGTACCCCACAGGCCGATCCGCAGCCCCGGGCCTTGAGTTTGACACTCCTGCTTTAGAGGTTCTGATGATGAAGGCATATGAGATCTCTAAAAATCGGAATGATAACAACATAATACTTTGAGTTAATTTCTCAGTTTGAAAACAAATATTTCACTAAGTATCAGCTTCAGCTGATACTTGGGTTAATATTGTGCAAATATGCAACCAAAGTAAACAAAACTGGGTTATGTGACAGATGTCCTAGCCTGGAGCAAAGGATATGTATTTATATATTTGAATCTAATCCAGATGGCACCAGGATAGCTTCCTAATCAATCAGTTAAGCCTGATAAAGAATAAAACAGCAATCAGAATTCTGGCCCTAGATAAAGACATACATTTTTCTATCTAGGAAGCCATGGTTTCATATTGGCTAGCTTCCAAAGAGAAGTATGTCAACACCACTACTGAAAGATACAATCCATAAATAAGAGTCTCTCATTAAACATTATTGCTGTGCTGCACACTATCATATTTTAATTCAGTCTGTATTCCCTTAAACTCATGAATTCTTGACATTTGGATGGATATTTCTAATATATCCATCACCCTCATAATGGAATGGTTGAATGGGAAGAAATGAAAAATATCTATGAGAACAAATTTGGACATCAACCTCCCATCAGATATCAGAAACGGAACATTTCACATCCTTCAAAAAAAGGTACACATCATCAAAAAAAGAGATTTACATTATTTTCTACTCAGGAAATGCATATTCAATGTTATAGATGTGATCTCTGTTTAGTCTCACTTAATCATTTACACTTCATGCAACAAATTTGTCTTTCTCCCATGCTTTTAACTAACCACTAGGTCCGTGATGGCAAACCTATGGCATGCGTGCCACAGATGGCACGCGGAGCCATATCTGTGGGCATGCGAGCATTGCCCTAGCTCAGCTCCAGCTTGCATGTGTATGCCAGCCAGCTGATTTTCGGGCCTCAGCTCCAGCGTGCATGCATAGGCCAGCCAGCCGATTTTCGGGGCTTTTGGGCCCACTGGAAATTGGGAAATGGGCTGTTTCTGGCCTCCGGGGGGTTGGAGCCTGGGGAGGGCAAAAAACAGGCCTCCGGGCCCACCGTGCCATTGTGGGCCAAAAGCAGTGTGTGTGTGTGTGTGTGTGCATGCACAGGGGGGCAGGGCACATTGAATTATGGGTGTGAGCATGCGCAAGCTCCATCCCCGCACTCCCCCCCCTGCTTCTGGCACATGACGGCAAAAAGGTTAGCCATCACTGTACTAGGTTGATGTGATAGACTACAGTGAAGCAGCAGTTTTCCAGGAAGAAGGGAGCATATACCAAGGCAAAACAAGAGGCAACACAACCAGGAATTGTATTGGAGACCAAAGAAGAAAGTTAGGATACCCACTCCCTAGAATTACCTCAAGGCAGTGGTGGGATTCAGCCAGTTCGCACCACTTTAGGAGAACCAGTTGTTAACTTTCAGAGCAGTTTGGCAAACTGGTTGTTGAAAGAAATCATTAGGGCAGAGAACCGGTTGTTAAATTACTTGAATCCCACAACTGCCCCAAGGTATATTCGTTAGGGTGAGAAGATATAGTCTTGCAAGATTCTGTACAATCTTGCAAATACGTTATTTACATTATAACTTAAATTTGGGGAACTCTAGCCAGACAAATACAATAGAAGGTAGCTTTATTAAAACCTGCAATCTTTCTTCTGAATGACTTAAGTGATTCTGCTTTTCAGTCAACAGGCATTTCTCTTCAAATACCGCAGAGTTATAACCTTTAAGTGATGATACTAAACCAGAGTCTTTCATGAATTTGGACACCAAAAGGCCTTGGACATCACTGTAGCTTCCTAAACAAGCAAATACAAGTTTACTTTAGTGACAGATCCAGATAAACAGAAGAAAGCAGCTGCAAAAAAGAATTCCATTGAAAATGTGCAGTTTCCCACAAACCAAACAGATTTCTAGCAAAGAAAGCACAGAATATTTACAAGTTGTAATGAATCTTCTTAGAGTTGTGTGATTTTAAAAGGAAGAGGCCCAGAAAAATGCATGAAACCTCACATTTTGTCAATAGGCCTAATACAGTATGTGTGGTCTTGTTCAAATACGGCAGAAATGGAAAAGATATTCACTGACAGGTACAAGACAAGCATGGAAATCAGGTTCTCTTCACTCTGGTTCATCTCTAAATATTGTGAACTAAAGCTATTCTTTAACAATGTGTCCATAATAGGACTTGGCATGGAAATCCAAACATTGTCACTTTGGGTTAAGACATCTTGTGACAGACGGACTGAGACCTCTTATGGTCCCAGGCTAAAGCATCAGCCAAACTGATTCACTGATGAGCACACTCTCCCAACTATTTCTTCTTCCTACATGGCAGAATGAGGATGCACAGGTGATGGATAAGACTAGGATCTCGGCTTTGTTTCTAGCTCTCATCACCCTCCATTTGTGTGTGTATTTTGAAGCAGTATATCAATGGTTCTTGAAATTAGGAGATAATTTTTAAAAATAATATAAATAAAATAATGCACTGCAAAGTGGGGCTGTGCATAGCCTTTAAAAGAGGTGCTTCACAGTACAGGTACTCCTCATATAATGATCTTAATGAACTAAGCCTCATATAATGACTTAGTGACCATTCAAAGCTACAAAGTTCTGATGATGGCACTGCTCTGTGGTCATATTATCATGCTTTGGGCACTTGGCAACTGGTTCACCTTTGTGGCTGTTTGCAGTGTCCTGCGGTCATATGATTTATTATTATTTTTTTGCCAGTTTCCAACAACTACTATTGGTTTCTGGAAAAAAAACACAGATTGGATTGCTTAACACTGTGGCATTTGCTTAACAACCTCTGCAAAAAAAGGTTGTAAAATCAGATATGATCACTCAGTGACCCATTTATGACTGCAATATTTTATGATGGTTAAAAGTTGAGGATCGCCTGTTCAAATTCATTGAAGAAAAAACAAATTAAAGTGACTACCATGTTTCCCCGAAAATAAGACCCTGTCTTATATTTTTGGAACTCTGAAATAAGCGCTTGGCCTTATTGCCATGCTCTCAAAAGCCTGATTGGGCTTATTATCAGGGGATGTCTTATTTGGGGGGAAACAGTATGCATGCACATATGTTTGCAGTTGCCCATGAATAGCTTCCAAAAGCTCTATCCAAGGCCTGCAAATAACGTAGCTGCTTCAAAAGAAGTATTTTATAAGTGATCTTGAGCTGTGCAAAACATTCTGTCAAGGGCATTGCATAGACTTACTTAATATATCTCTGTCAACATTATAGGAGGAGAGCTGCGTCAATCTATGGTAACTAAAACTCATAGTGTGGTAGTGTCTCTATGGAGAAAAACAAATTTTATTACAAGGGTATAAGCTTTCATGAAAGGTGGCTTACTTGAGATGCATGGAGCATCTTAATTGATGTAGGTTTTAACGCTACAGAGTGGTTGTGCAATGCTTCAATATGATTCTCAAAATGCCCTGAGGGAGTAGGACATAATCTAAGCACCATGCTAATCCACTGTTTAACTTGGAATTTATTTTATTTATATTACATTGTTATTGTTAAATATAGCAAGTCAATTTACCATATCAAGAAACAATGGGAATGAGCTGCAACCAAACAGGCTAGAATAAGTTAGGATAAAATGAACTAACATGACATAAAATTGCGTGATATAAAATGACGGAAGATAAAATAGAATACCAAAGTATAAAATAAGATGTATGCTAAAATAGAAAAGAGAATGTCTTTAAATGAATGTGTCACCTTTACATGCTACCCAGTGGTGGGTTCTAACCGGCTTTACTACTGGTTCTCTTCGTGCATGCGCTTCATGCATGATCGCTGCAAGCACGTTAGGAATTTGCCCAGCTGAGGTGCGGCAATCCACTCTGCCACACCTATCAGCTGGGCTAAAAATAAAAAAATAAAAGGTAGGAATAATGTGGGGGCAGGCAGGAGGGCTTAGCTCCCAGACAAAGAGAACCGGTTCGGTGATGTCACATCGTCACCGCTACCAGGTCGGCTGAACCAGGAGGAACCCACCACTAATGCTACCCCAATGTGTTCAATATGTTCTCAGTTGAACAGTTCCAACTATAAACTAAGCAGTTCTGTTGATTAAAAAAACTATAGTGTCTGTGCCCTGAAGGAAATAAGACAGTCTTACTCTGTGGTCCCAATGTGGTGTTCTGTCAATTGGCAACTTGTAGGCTTTGCAAGTTGACATTTTTCGGAAACTTCACATCAATACAGCAATGACTAATAATACTGAGCTTTTGTTAGGGTGTACAGTTGGCAGTTAAAGAAGTCATGCACACAATCTTCTGTGTCTAGTGCTGCACATGCACATGTTTTCCCAGGGCTGGGTGAAATCCAAGCGCTCAGAACTTGTTCTGGTAAAGCCTATTAAAACAATGGATTTACAACTTGAGCTATTCTCAGATCTGCAGAAAAAGTAGTGGAGAGTTACACAGAGGTGGGAAATAAAAGTGAATCTAAAACAACAGCTGACAACTGACAATTTGCTGACATCCAAAGCCTCAGTAAGCACTTTAAAATTTTCTACAGTTGAACAGTAGATATAAGAAATTAGCCTTATTATAAGAACAAGCTGAATTTAGTTGCCGGGGAAGAAACAGTGCCAGCAAGAACCTCAAAACAGATAAAGGAACTTCAGAGAAATTGTAAGTCAATATAAGCTAGCAACTGGTTTTATATCTCACCAATGCTTTTTAATTGTGCAAACTGTGCTTTCAGTTTGCAAACAACTATATAAGAGTTACACGTATAAGAAAATGAGAAGTTAAAACAATTTGTTATCGTTTATTCATACAGCAAAAAGGGACATGAAAAGGGATGCAATGGCTCAGTGGCTAAGATGCTGAGCTTGTCGATTGAAAGATCAGCAGTTCAGTGGTTCGAATTCCTAGTGCCGCATAATGGGGTGCACTACCATTACTTGTCCCAGCTTCTGCCAACCTAGCAGTTTGAAAGCAGGTAAAAAATGCAAGTAGAAAAATAGGGACCACCTTTGGGGGGAAGGTAAGAGCGTTCCGTGCCCTTTTGGCATTTAGTCATGCCGGCCACATGACCATGGAGACATCTTTGGACAGCGCTGGCTCTTCGGCTTTGGAACAGAGATGACCACCGCCCCCTAGAGTCAGGAACGACTAGCACATATGTGCGGGGGGAACCTTTACTTTTTACCTTTACTATTCATACAGTACATATTCTGATAGGAAAGGAATAAAAGGCTAGAAATGTTAAATTAACTGAATTAACTCAGAAAAAGGCCATATAGAAAGTGAAAGAGAGGAAAGACATAATAAAAGAACACAACAAAGTCAACTTCAAAGGAAAATGAAGTCTCAGACAATCCCAAAATGTATTTCCTTCTTTAAGTGAGAAGAACAACTCTTCTATCACATAGACAAACTTTCAATTAAACAAAATGCTCCTACAAATTAAAAGTATCAACAGAAAAGCAGATCCCAGTTCTAAATTCCCTTAGACAGCTGATGCAATATCAAAGTTACCTGATGATCTGGGATTATAGAATGGTTATTATATTACTATGAAGGGACCAGAATTATTACTGAGTTTGAGAAGAGTACGTTTCCCAGAGTGCTGTTTCTCACGAAAGCATTCTTGAGACCATTTCCAATAACACAATTTAGAATCTTTGGGGATACCCACTATAACCTTATCGCTCTTTTTCACAAAAGGAGAAGAGAGAAACAATTATTGGCTCATTGCAACAACGGTTAAATCAACGGGAGGAATAGAAACCTGTTCAATGTCACGAGGCTCCTTTATCTCCCTCAAGGCCAATTTTAAGTGAATGATCTCTGAGAAGGCAAGCAACTGAAAGAGTCTTGTCAAGGATGACAAGCTTATTAGCCCTCATGTTGCCCTCCCACTAAAGAAGCAAGAAGAAATAATACCATAACTGCAAGGTTTTTTTTATATATATAAAAGGCTTTCATTACTGACAGTTTCCTCTATCAGCAATGCTGTCACATCATTTATCTCACTGAGATCAAGGCTGAAGACCCAGGTAGGCACAAACAAGAGGCCTATTCTATGCTCTGTTGATAGGCAAAAAAATATCTATTATCCCCAAACATGCTATAAAATCTGATTTAGACTCTCTAACCGCAACTGCTGAGCAAGTCATAGGAATGGTGATACTCATCCACAACTTCCCCTTGCATCATTTCTCAGCAAATTGCTTAATATCACTAGATTCAACTTTGGAGCTTCTGGGGAAGAATAACACATTCAAAGGAACTCAGACTAACAGAATTGGAATGGACCTTGGATTTCTTCTAGTCTGGGGGTGTCAAACTTGCATCGTCACATTGTCGTCATGTGACGTATCATGATTTTTTTTCCTCCCTTCACTAAAATGGGGGTGGGCATGGCCAGCATGTGACACATCCGGCCCACGGGCCGTGAGTTTGACACCCCAGTTCTAGTCCAACCCCCTGTTCAAGCAGGAAACCATATACTTTTTCAGACAAATGGTAGTCCAATTTCTTCTTAAAAACCTCCAGGGTTGGAGCACTGGAGGGAAGTCATTACATTGATTAATTGTTCTAAGTGTCAGGAAATTTCTCCTTAGTTTGGTTCTCTCTTGAATTATTTCCCATCCATTTCTTCTTGACCTGCCTTCAGGTGCTTTTATTTATTTATTTATTTATATGCCGCCCTTCTCCGGAGACTCAGGGCAGCTTACAATGCGTTAAGCAATAGCCTT
>JANHZT010001566.1:47731-62553 GCA_032468215.1 Stegonotus admiraltiensis | reverse complement strand
AGAACCGGCAAATATCACCTCTGGCTGGCCCCAAAGTGGGGTGGGAATGGAGATTTTGCAATATCCTTCCCCTGCCACGGCCACCAAGCCACGGCCACCAAGTCACGGCCACAGAACCAGTAGTAAAAAAAAATTGGATTTCACCACTGTATGTAAGAGAGATAAATATGTATGGGGGACAGCATAATGTTGTTAAGCCAATCCAGTTTATTTATTTCAAAGATTTTGCTTGCTGAACACTTTTGATTATATGGTATATATTTTTTGCTGCTAATCACAAAAATATCCTGTTATCCTATCACATACCATTTTATAGAAATCTGCTTTTGCAATTTCTGCTTATACATATTTTAAGTTTACTAATTTTCACTTGTTTGCCTCTAAGATGCATCATATATGTCTATGAGAGTGTATATCATGTAGATCCAGTTATGCACTTAGGACATATAGCATAACATTTATGGAACTGGTAGTTTGGTTATTCCTAAGCATGGTTAGGCTGGATGGATGCTACCTGGAAAGGCTATACACAGATGCTACTCAGTTTGTTGATATCTATTTCCATGTATTTTGTTGTGATTGTTTCAAGGATAGCACTGTCCATGTACATGTAATTTACATAACAAGTAAGCCTGTTATAGACTTGTTATTGGACAACTAGTGACAGCAGAAATGTCTTGTCAATATCAGAACAGCCATGATACGTATGCCCTGCTACATTGGTAGCAAATACACACTTAAGCCCAAAGTCATACTGGACTTGTTAAGAAAGCATATGAACTGTAACTTTGTTATATGATGGGTGATCAAGGCAAGGACAGGACCCCTCCCATTTGTTGTGCAAGAGTTGCTGTTGGCTCAGAGGAACTCAGAATTCAATACTGTTTGCTGTCCCAATGATTTGGCAAGAACAGAACAATCATATGAGACAGACTGTTACTTCTGTCTGACTAGTGCCATTAGTTCCTCCGCTATAAATAATAAATCAGTTAAATACCCCAATCTGTTTTCAGACACAAGAACGGTGGCTGTCACACAATGACAATCTGCCAGTATTGAAGCTACCAAAGAAACAGAGCTTAGACAAAACAGATTAAAATGCTGCAATGCACCAGCCAGGCACGGGCAGTGGCAATGATCTGCATTTTGAACTGCATGTATGTACTGGTGACCCTCATCTCATAAAAAAACAGTCAGAATTAAACTACCTAGTCAGGGATTTAGGTTTGTCAAAATCAAAAGCAGAACTACTGGGTTCAAGAGTGGCAGGATAGTATTTGCTATCACCAGGTACCAAAATATCGGTCTTTTGAAGCCACCAAGATGATTTAACAAATTTCTTTCCACAGGCTGACAAACTTATTTTCTGTACTGACATTGGCCACTTGTTCACAGCTTTCGGTCGTGAGCATAACCGACTAGAATGGTGTCTCTTTACTGATTCATTGCTGGTAAGCCTCAAGGCTGTCTTGTTAAGACAATGGCAGTGTATGCCCTTAGCACCTGTTGGCTATTCTACACACATGAAAAGAAACACATGAAAACATGTAACTCCAAGTACAACTGGAATATCTGTGGAGATTTAAAAGTAATGACGCTTCTGTTTGGAGAGTAACTGCATATACGGAGTACTATTGTTACATATGCGAATGAGATAGAGAATCACATTACATTAAAAAGAAATGGCTTCCTTGAAAGAATTTGGTTCCAGGACCGGGGGGGGGGAGGAAGCGGCACATGAATCACTTGTTCATTCAATAAATATATTTTTGCCTCTGCTTCACGTAAAACTTGCACTGATGAAAAATTTTGTGTAAGTAATGAAGGAAAGTGAAGGTTTTTGTTGTTTGAGACAGATGTTTCTGAAGATTCATTTTCTGCAATCAACTTGGATTTGTTTCCCAAAAACTAGGTACAGTGACGAAGACGGTGAAACATTTCATTAGGTCATTGCCAAAATGGAAAAACAGTATCAGAACTGGAATCCATTGGTGCTGGGTGACTATTGTTGGACACTGCAACAAGAGGCATTGAGCACTGAATTCAAACAAAAATTAATGTTTATTTATTAGCCTGAAATTATATGGATGATTATTCCAAAGTAACCCACTCAATCTTTCATGCCTGAGACAAGACTACAACTCACAGTCTCCCAGTTTTTAGCATAGTGCCTTAATCACATCAAACCACCTTTCATGAACTTAATAGAATTCATTCCCAAGTAATACTATTTAGGTTGAGTACATAATTCTGAGAAGTAAATAAATTATAAATACAAATCTAACCTGTGTTGTTATAGGTCTCTGTCTGTCTGTCTGTGTATATGTGTGTATATATATATATGGATGGATTAATGGATTATGTTTATGAATTCTGCTAGGGGTTTAGCTATAGGGTCTGTCATATTCTTTCACTCTTAAAATTTACTAGCTCAATCTTGGTAGGTCATGGAGAAAACTTACATTAGGAGCTAATGCTTGAGAAAAACTGGAAGATCTAGGTAGCTTTACCCTACCTGCTAAGCCCCTGACCCAAAAGAGTACTTATGCTGTTTTTCAACAGGAAAAAGATTAATGGTCCCGTGACATCTAAGAAAAATATTATTGCAAAGAATCTGATTTATCGTAGCAAATACATTTGAAGGCAATACACTTATTTCCTGCCATTTCTTCTTCCTGTTACAAGAGCTGTCCCAATGTGGTACAAGCCAGATACATTGAATTAGAATTCCACCAATGACTTTGCTGTCTGAAAATGATGGGAGCTGTGTTCTCAAACAACTAAAGGTTAGAGGAAGGCTGATCTTCAACATTTACGATTCTTGCATGCACACTTGAGTATGTCTAGACACACAGCCTATGATTTCATAACTAGTAGCATCCTCTGTTTGCCAGTTAAGGAACTCCATAATACATCATCTGGCATACGGACTCTTCTTGCTGAATGTATCCAGGTTCTGCAGTGTATCTTCTATGCTGTTTCCCATGCAGTGTTCATTTTTCTAGGATAGAGTGAAAGGGGAATCACTGCATTGCTGATGTTACTAGGCAACTCCAACAGTCATCACCAAACACCCAGTGCTTAATTACAGAAAGTTTAATGGCACCAGAACATAAAGTTTCCTGGAAACATCTTTTTAATTCTAGAAACAAAACAACTATTTAAGGTCAAGAAAAACATTTGGACTTGTATCATTACAATGGGCTATTAGTTCATAGATTCAAGAATTTTGCTCCAAAAACAGATTCTAGGTTTAAATTTCTTTCTTTTTAAACGAATTTGCGTTTGTGCTTGAGTTTACTCGTAAGAATAATTTCCTTTCAATTTCCACAAAAGTATTATGTATGGTAGTTGGTCAAATTCAGTGTTCAAAAATGTGTAGATCCAGGTTTCTCCTCAAGGACGTATTCAAGATTGTTTATTCAGGATTGCAAGATTTCTGCAATGCGTTTTAAAAAGTAGAGCCTGTAGTCCAATCATGCCAGGAAATTCTGAAATCAGCTGCTAGTACAACCTCTCTCAAAAAATATCCCAGAAATGTTTTAGGACAACTCTCAGAATTCCTTGTCCTAGAACAGCTTTGCCACTACAACTCAAAGGAATCTGAAGAAGACCACATTGACAGAGAGGTTGATACAGAGATTATTTGTGGAATTTATTTATTTATTCAATTTCTATACTTACCTATCTCAAATTGAGTCTGGGTGGCAAGTGCCACAATAATTAAAACCATGAAAATACAAAAATAGTTACAAATGATACACATATGCAACTGAATATAATTTATTTATTCATTCATTTTTATATAGAATAATGGTTGCGACAGGACTCAATCCAGATATGATGGAGGCATTATGAACAGGAAACCATGGGCAGTGGACAGTCTTAACTGTGGAGTGCTGTCTCTATGAAAAATCATGTAATCAGTTTGAAGTTCTCATATTCTTTTATTTCAGGTAATTATGACAATCTAAAATGACTTTATTACACAAATATGCTGGCAGTACCCCTCTGAAAAGATGAGAACATGCACTAGATCATACATACATAAATGACGTTATAAGGTCCACATATACTGCTCAAGTTAATTGCCCAAGCATTGGTTGAAGCAAGGCACTTAGCTCAGATCAGTTTTGTATGGAACTAATTGCACTCATTTCTACTTGGTATAGTAACCCAATGTGTTTATGGCTCATAGATTTATCAATGGTTGCTGTTTTACATTTAGTTTGGTTTGGTTTGGTATGAGATTTCATTATTGATAGCCATCTTGGGAAAACTTTGAAAGCATTTCAAAGTAAAGATAGCATTCTCTGCAAACTTTCCTTAACACAGCTACTAAGAAGATACTACAAAAGATGATTTACAGCTTCTTTAATTCCTCTTCCTCCTGAAACTGGGCAGCACTTTAGAGTGCCCTACTAGTTGGATCTAATTACCCTGACCTGTAATCTACCAGATTAGAATTCTAGAAATGGGATAATTATCTCTTTACTACTAATTGGAGTTTACATTTCATAACAAAACAGTAATCTCACTGATTAAATAATGCTGTTTTTATAACTCAAGAGGTTTATTTTGTTAGAACACCACATCTGTATGTAGTACAATAAAAAGTCTTATTTGCAGCTAAAATTCTTTAAATTGTGTCTGGTATCTGGGAAACATCTTACAATCATATGACCAAGCTAGTTCTCTTAAAAGAAAACTGGACATCTGCTCCATTTCCCTCATATTCATAGGATCATCTTTTTCCCTTGCTCCAGATAGACAATAATAATAGCCAAATGGCTGACTTCCTCACTATTTGTCTACACTATTTTTGTTCCAAGACACTTCTTTTGAGAAAAATTGTAGGAATTATTTTTCTTTTTATACTATACTTTCTATAAAAAAACCCAATGCGATTGTTTGCAGACAATATTTTATTCTCGTGGATGGTTCTTTCAAAGTAACTTCTTTCAGCATTCCAGACATTTTTAAAAACTAGCTTGCTCCATTGAGGACTACTTGCAGGTTACCATTAAAACAAAGCTAATACTTAAAACTGTATTTTAATTGTCTTATTCAAAGAAAGAATAAAATCTTAGTTGTAGGGAGAGGAGAATGGAAATTCAAGGGTTACAGAATAAAAATAGAATAACAACACAAAAGTTTTATCCAACAGAAGATACAGATTCAGTATGCATAACCAGAATTATATGCAGAATTGAGTATTCAGCTACTCTGTAATTAAGAAAGTAATGAAATGACCCAAAATTACTTCTTATAGGAGTATTTCGCATAAATGCTTAACACTAGGAGAATTTCCATAGTAGAATACTTGAACAAACAAAGCACCAAGTGGTTGTGTTTATATGAAATGTCAAGGCAATTTTTCAAAGGTCACATACTTTGTAAAAGTAGTGGGAAAAACAAGCAGAAAAATACCCTTCAGATTGAAAAAATAAATTTAAGGTAATAGAATAAAAGATAGGCTCAACTCAGTGGCAATCTGGCTTCTAATGGCTTTCTACATTTCTAATTTGGCCTGTGTACCTAGTGATGACTGTAACAACTGTGTTGATATCAAATGGCATGGGTGTGATATCATCATTCAAATGCTTCAATTACATATAGGGGCTATGAGGTCTGAGGCAAGTACAAATAGTTCTCAATTGGCTAGTCGGGATTGGAAGCTCTGTCACTAACCAACATGGTTGCAAAGTGTGATATCACATGACTATATCATCTTAATAATAGCTGTTCCAGCAATTTCAGTTCTTGTAGGGCCCAGTCTGGGTTAGTCACCGGAATCAGAGATTTAGTCTCCGAGTTTTCGGACTCCTGCTGGAGCCCATTCTCAGGGAACTTCTCTCTCACCAGAGATCATGACATGTACATTTGCCTTCGTTCATAAATTTCAGTTGTAACCATCAGGCAAATCCCACATGGTCATTTGGTGTAGCATGATGTGATTGCCATGGACAATCTCCTGCCAGCTTTCCCACTGACTGTCAGAAGCTAAGAGTGAAGGTTGCAAATGGCCAGCACATGACAGTGACAAGAGGCAACTCTCATCATTGTGAACTAATTGCTGCTAAGTGCTTAAATCAAAATCATGAAACTACAGAGATGTTGCAATGCAATTTCAAGGACTAGCCAGAAGTCTCCTCATTTAGTGTCATTGTGACTTTGAAAAAGTTGCTGAACAAATGCCATTAACCAAGATGTAAATTGTATAATTTGTATGACGTCATTAAGTACATGTTGTCATGTGCCTCCCAGGGTCCCCACAGCATACATGTGCCCATTTTCTTATTCATAAGTTTATAATGCTACTTTTGCTCTATATCAAGATAATACACATAGCAGACTTCCATCAGTTCTTTTTTTAAATCCATAACAATCCTGTGAAGTTAGTTGGCTGAAAGATGGCGGCTAGTCCCAAATTGTTCCATAGTGGTATTTGAGAGCTGAGAATAGAACATGAATATTTTCAATCTTAATTCACCATTTTAATAATTAATCTATTATCATAAGCTTTTTTCAAAGTTTTGTGCAGACTTTCCCCAATCTCCTAGATTTAAAACTGGCAGAATTCCCTCATTGGCTGAGAGTTCTGGGAGTTTTAATTCAATATACCCAGATATAAGACTGGGGAAAAACTGGCCTATTATGGCAATATTATTTATGTATAAGAATTCTCCAATTCAAAATGTAAAACAATGTACAACATTGCCTTATCTCCAGAATGTCATAGAAACCCTTGCTTTTGCTTATTCCAAGAGTGCTGGTCGAAGTTGTAGGTCACTGCTTTTGTTCTCAAAACAATGGTCTCTAGGGACCGTTACTGAGAAGGAAATGGGGTAAAGGCCTGAAAATAACTTTGCAGCAAGAGACTTCATTTTGGACATTTAAAAGCGATGATCAAACAGAAAGAAAACATTTGTCTAACGGATGAGACACTGTGTCTATTCTTAATTTAGGAAATATATTTCCGTTAATCATAAGACCACTATAGAGATTTTAAAACACCTTTCTGCCTGAAGTCATGGGTTGCAGCCTTTCATCTTTCTTCCCAGTTTTCACTGCTGCCATTTTGATGGCCTGGTAATTGTCCTTCCTAATCCTGAGGATAAATTAACTTTTCTCATTCACATCAACTGGAGGCAGATTAACGTCCTGAAGTTTGTAAAGCCTTGAATGGAAAATGTTGGCTGTTAATGATTCGTGGGTACAACCTTTATTAGCAAAAGATAAAACACTAGTTGAATACTATTTTAGAGTACAAATAACTCCCTCCACTGCCATGTGTAAAACAGTTTCTTTGGAAGAGATAATTGACTGCATTTTCAGCAGCTTATAGTGAAATCATAGCCTTCTTCCAGAAAACTCAGATATCATCAAAGAGGTCTTCGGTGTCATCTGTGCTTTTCTCTTCTTCTGCCCTTTTCAAGGTCAGTTGCCTCTCCGTCGGTTTTGATGGAGCGGAATGTAATCTAAAGTTCAAGACATATGAAATAAATTTATGATTTTATTTTAAATAAAATTAAATGCAGACACAACATTGCAAAACATTATCTTTTAATACACTTTATGGAGTCTTTATTCAGATTTGGGAGAGAAAAAATATTTTTCAAAGTTGCTTGTGGCTGTGTTATGGCAAAAACAGCATTTAAACTACAGAATTGGATAGTGTCACTTTTGCGCTTAGTATATTACTTAATTCCAAATATATATAAAATAACAATTCAACCAACAAAGTAAATGGTAATATGGATGGTTTTAAACATTCTCATATGCAATTTATAATATTTTCAACTGTTTTAACAATACAGAGTAAATCACATTTCAAGTTCCTGGGCTTTATATTCTGTATATAGACTATACATTCTTAAGTGGTTCTTGTCCATTTTTTTTTAAAGGTATCCAGGCATTAAAAATTTTGTGTAACCTTCTTAGCAGGTGGCAGCACCTCATCATTGTTAACTGATCTCAAAACAGTAAACAAGGTCAGACCTGGTTAGACCACCAGAAAAGGGTTAGGGTTAGCCATTTTTTAAAAACAACTGATGTAGTTATTTATCAGGCATTACATCAGGAGCCAACATGAATTCTGAATTCAATCATATAATATACCGTAAAAGATATCTCAGGCATTGTACAAAAAATATTTGAAATCGTGCAAGATTTCAATGAAATCTATTTAGTTCAAGGCACTAAATACTAAAACCCACTTCCTAATTCCCCAGATTAAAACTAGGGGACAAGAGTAACCTAAGACATCCATTCCCCAAAGGCAGCCTGACCCGTCTTCTGCAATATCTCCCTTAGTATATCACCACATTAATGCAGTTCCTCTCCTGTCTACACCATTCTGTTTTATTCCATTCACCATCACCGTGGATGGCGCATGATCCTAGTACCCCAATTCCTTACTAGTCAGTCACAT
This sequence comes from Stegonotus admiraltiensis, assembly GCA_032468215.1. NCBI lineage: Eukaryota > Metazoa > Chordata > Lepidosauria > Squamata > Colubridae > Stegonotus > Stegonotus admiraltiensis. The sequence continues at coordinate 54,119 of JANHZT010001566.1, read as the reverse complement.
TACATTTATTCCTGTGGCTGCTCTGATGTCACTACACAGTCACCAGCCTAACTATCCATAAACCAGCCATCAAATTTAACCCCTCTGAAACACCTCTTCACAATCCCCCAACCTCCTACTCAAGCAGGGGTGAAATCCAGCAGGTTCTGATTTTTAGTAGTTCAGAGAACCGGTAGTGGAAATTTTGAGTAGTTTGGAGAACCGGCAAATGCCATCTCTGGCTGGCCTCAGAGTGGGGAGGGAATGGGCATTTTGCAGTATCCTTCCCCTGCCATGCCCACCAAGCCACACCCACAGAACCAGTAGGGAAAAATTTTAGATTTCACCCTTGCACTAAAGTCAAGTAAAGAGAGGGCTTCCGCTGGAACTCCTACTCCTGCTGGGGAGAGTGTTCCCTTGCCTGCCTCAAAAATGGCTGAAAACTGCAACACTTCTAAATTCAAACACTCTGAAATGCTTTCACAACTTCACTTTCTCCTCCCATATTGGGCTGAGGTTAAATTTACTGCTGATTTAAAATTAATGGGGCCAAAATGAAACCATGCATGAATGCATCTGTCTTCTAATATCAATATAATTCCAAATATGGAAACATGCATGACTATGAATTATGCCCAAAACACAAAGAATGAAAACAAAAATTGCATTGCTTTTACAGAAAGTAAGCTTTTTATAAAGGTATTAACGTTTTTTAAAACTGAAATGAGCTACACAAACTGAAAATGCAAATGTGAGTATCTCAATAGACAAATCACAGAATCTAATAACCACCATATGTGATATAGTAGTGCCTATCCTAATACTGACAGGAATGAGGCTATGTGACAGAACAAAGTAAGTTAAATACTTCAAGTTTCTCCACTCTTAACTAAGGGTTAAACCAGGGAGTTGCTATACACTGTTATCTCAGCCTGAAGCCGAAGTTATGTGTCAGTTTCAGCTACAGTAATAATTTTGCCTTTATTAAGATTAATTTAAACTAATAGGTTAAATTTGCCAAGATTTTACATAAGATCTACGTATGAGTACAATACTTGGTTTTCCCCCAACTTGACATATCCATCAATGACTGACACTTACTGGTCTTTTCAAAAAAAGTTTTGTTGCTGAATTCCCAGTATGGGATTTGAAAGGATACATATTGTAGCATGGTTCAAGTATTATGAAATGTTTCCCTAGAAATTCGAAGAAATATCCTGGAAACCTTTTGGCATGGTTTTATTGGTTTCTCAATTTTAGTGCTTTATTAGTTAATGGTGCATTGCATAAAAATAATGGAAATTGACAAGTGTTCTACCAAGAAATGCTCTGTGTTATTAAATGAGTATTTGCATTCTATGTTGAGTTTTTAGATGCTATGGAGTTTTGCTTCCCATCACTATGCAAAGCAACAATCTATATGCTTATTCATGGAATGATACAAATTCTCACCGTCCAAATGATTGAAGCATTCTCTATAGTTTTGGATTTGATCATTATTCTGAACACCTCTGGAGGGCAATAAACTGGGGGGGGGGGGGGAGACTGGACTAAAACATTATTTACATATTTAGGTAGAACTCCGGGAATGAAAAAACCAAGTCAATTTCGCAGAGAAACCTGCTCAAACTGAAATTTTCAATCATTTTCATTCAGTTATTATACCTATTTTAATATATATTCATGCATTTGACAAAGGTGATTAGAACCACAGTTAACTGGAGTTATACATTTGGTCCTAAATTTGGCTGCTGTTTTGTAGAAAAACCTCAGAAATACAAGTCTGGGATAAATTATCTCCACCTCATTCTACTCAAGTTGGTCTCTGTGCTGCTAGTGAGATATTGATGTTCATCCAATATTAAGCTCTGGGTTAGATTTTACTCATCTCAGGTTTAATAGTGACCCTAAAACACTCAGATTATCTAAACTAACTCTGCTTGGAAGCAACAAGTGAGGACTCTATTTGGAAACTTGAAGAAAGTGGTATATGCATGTGATATATTTTAATGAAAAAGAACACATCCTCTGTTATATTCTCAATGACCTTCTCTTCTAGTATTAGCCATTTTTAACAACCAATAAAAATAAAGAGACAGGCAATTATACAAGATGACTAATTCCTTCTTCTCTCTTGTTGCCATTTGCTCTCAATGTGGCTTCCACAGAGGAAAGATTCCAAAGCAGTATTTATATTCTTGTTATGTACTGATTCCAGAAAGGCAAGGCAAACTAATGAAATCTCATACCATATAGCTTGGCTGCTGGCGGGGGTGGGGAATGGAGAGTTCTATATCAAATATTTCTAAGAGGGAACCATCCCTGGCCTTAGGAATAGCTCATATTTTGGGGAGGATGGTGGCAGTATAGTGAAAAAAATCTATCAACGCTGTACAGTGCATTAATTGAAATTTCATCTAAAAATAACCAACCAACTAACCTAAACCTGATGTTTGGCACTACCCAAAAAGATGGATGTGAGGCTTGGCTATCTGCTTCATGTGTCCATAACAGAATATCAGGTGTTTAAAAAGATACTTGGTGATGTTGAAAACAAAGAGCCAGAGGAGAAGAGTTGCTTATTCATACTCTTTCTAAAGATTGGAGTAACTAAAGTATCATAGGTATCAACATCTGGCAGAAATGTTTGGTTAAGAAAAAGAAGCACCTGCTTTACTCACAGCACCTTTATGCAGAAGGTGTCTGGAATTTCTAAATACTTTCTCTAGGTGCCAATTTAGCAAAGCATATGTGCAAATTCCAGACTGAAATTTAAGAATTTTCTACAGACTGTGATTAAAATAATATTGGGATTAGATGTAGAAACCCTCATTATGATATGTTTAGATATTACTATTAAATAAACTAAACACTATACAAATCAAACTTTTACTAATATGGTATCTGCTTTTTATGTTTGCTGAACATAGGTGGTTAACCACACAAGTCTATTATTTTTAATTACTCAGTGCCAATTAATTCAGCATTTACTTTATATAGCAACTGTTAATTTCCTTGGGAAAATCCCTGTTTCCTTTTAATTATGTTTTCTGTTGGTGCTTATCTACCAGTGCAATAGGGATTATTGACAAATAGACTTTTCTTTCCCTCATGTATGTATTGCAAAACTCCTTTTGCATGAAGAGGATTCTCTGGAGTAGGGCGAGTAAAGATACAGGAGAGAGAAAAGTGGAAGTGTAAACATGCAGGTAATTATACCAAATTTAATCCATTATTATTTATGGTTCATTGCGCAGTCAGCCAGATGTTCAAGCTAGATTTGGCTTTTTTGTCCATCTAATGACTATTATTAATTATTATCATCAAGCCTTTGACTCATTGTTAACTCCTGGTGACTGCAGTTTTCTTGGCAAGGTTTTTGGAAGTGGTTTGCCAAAAAGTGATTGCCTCCTGGTGAAAAGTGACTGGGTGAAGGTCACTCAAATGGCTTTGTGTCTAAGGCAGGACTAGAACTCATGGTCACCCAGTTTCTAGTTTAGCTCCTTAACCATTACACCAAACTGTCTCTCTAAATTTAAACTATCATTTAAAATTATAGTAAAAATTTACATGGTCAGAATTAGAGACTTTAATTAAACTGATTAGCCTTCGTACCTTTGCACAATAGAAAAAGTGCTATATATTAATATATCATTCTAAATATAATTTTAAAAAATGAGGTTATAAGATGTATATTTTCATGTTAGTTTCTTAAGGTAATAATAATGAATTAAGAGTCAGTTTGGTGTAGTGGTTAAGACACTAGGCATTTTAAATGATAGTTTAAATTTAAACACTAAACTTCAGTAACACTAAAACTATTGTTGCTCTATTATTTCTCAGCTGAGTCTGTTTGTTCTGTAGGATCAGATAAAAAAACTGACCAAGGAAAGGAATATAGTATTTAAGACTTATATACCGCTTCATAGTGCTTTTACAGCCCTCTCTAAGCGGTTTACAGAGTCAGCATATTGCCCCCAACAGTCTGGGTCCTCAATGCATTATTGCCTTTTCATGCTTCCTTCTGATCAGTTAAATGTATTTTGCAGCCTGCTGTTTGGTTTGGATGAAAGAACGGGTCTTGCTGAGAAATAAAAGAATGTAAGAATTGGAAGATCATAACCTGAAATTTAGTTGGCAGGCTTTTATGGTACAAAAAAATTAATGTGGATTTTAAAAAATCATTATGTATGTGGCATATTGAGAATATGAAAAAAATACAAGCTCAGATTGTTATTGACTTCAGCAAATGAAGCATTGTAAAGAACAGAAACATCAGTGATAAAGAGTTAATATATTAAGATTTTATTAATGCAGAAGCATGGAGAAATTACGATGAATTCAAGAGAACAATTGACTACAAAAGGACATAGTTTCAATGATTTTCATACGAGCAGCTAAAAGTAAGGTTTAATTGGATAAAAAGTTAACTGGAATTGAAAAACACAAAATAGAAATTGAATTATATACAAATGATGAATATGTAATAGAAAAAATATACATTTTTGTTAAGATTTGTAACAGAACAAATAAAAGATTTCATGTGAAAATGGGCGATTAATTTGGGGTATAACATAGAGATGGACACTTGAGAGAGAATGTGGGTAATAGATATTAAATTTACAGTGTCATAATTTAAGAGAGAAAAATTATAAAATGATATATTATTGGTACATGACACTAGAGAAATTATTAAAACAGTACTAAGGTATTTCAAACTAGTGTTGGAAATGTGAAAACGGTGAAGGGACATTTTATCATGCATGATAGATTTGTAAGAAAGCTAATAAATTTTGGCTATATAATTATGCAATGATGCGAAGAATTTTAAAGATTAACATAAACAGAATTCTTGTTATTAGTACTTATGGACAATGAATTAGAAAACATGGTAAATTTATTTTGCGTATGATAATGCAGCAAAATTATGGTATGCACAAAAATGGAAGAATAATGAAATTCCTGCAGTGGAAATTTCGATTTCTCACTTTCTTTCCTTTTTTCCCTTTCAATTTATCTTTTACTCTATGAAAAGTATTTAAATGAATGAATGAATGAATGAATGTCCCTCCTCAGTGGTTACTGAGGCCAATTCATAAAAATTGCACAAACCTGTACAACACTTCCCTATTAGTGTTTGGGAAAAAAAAGTCTTATGAAAGAAATCTAGAAGGATTCTTGATTTCATCATGCATAAACACATTTTATATCTAGAACCTCCCTAGCATAGGCTCTGCTTAGCTTTACTGGAAAGTTAAGAGGTAGCTCCACATCAAGTGCTTCTATGATACCAGTTCTTAATCATTTAAGAATAATACCTGATTTCATGAAATACAAAAAACAGAGTTTGTACTTAGCCCTTAAATGGACATTTTCCTTTCCTCTGAAATGTGAAAAGGAAAAACCTGCTCTGGTTGCATTTCTCCCCTTCTAAAGTGTTCACCATTTTCCATTAGCTTCAGAAATAGTTGTTCAAGGTAAATGTTTAATCAGCATTAAACTAACATCTGCCAATAATTTATACACAAAGATTAACAACGCCCCTTAAAATGTCAGGTGGGTTGTTTTTTTCCCATCTGTGGGAAAGAGTAATTCACTTTGGAAAGAGTAGCTATCTAATTCTGTAGGGGGTTAGTCTTGCAGACAGGAATGCTACCATCAATTCTTAATAAACTTGCAGGGAGTAAATTATTTAACTTGGAAGCTAATTTCCTGTCTGCAAACAGAGGCAGATCTCACAGAAGAATGCTTTGTGAAATGCAGGTAGATTAATAATTTGCCCTTGCTGTATTTTATCATCTTGAAATAACTCAATCATGTTCTTCTGTGACCTGCTCAAGACTTTCTTGGTATAGAATTACTTCGTGGAAAAATAATGATATTCTAATCCCAGATTTTTTGATACTTGAATGTTTTATTGAAGTTCCTGCAACTCAACTCAACAGAACTTGTGTGAACATAGTGGAACTACAGACATGCAGAAACCAGGTAACACTAACAATGGAAGAGAATATTTGTCGCTCAGGGTTGAACTGTGGGCTCCTTGGTGCTCTCTGAACATCGTTGTTTTCTTGCATGTGTTTCATTACTAAACTAGGTAACATCATCAGTGCATGATGACATTTGAAGGGGGAAAAAAACCTTACACACTGCAAATACAAACAACCGAACATGCCGCAGGCATGAAAGGACATCATCTGCCTCGATTCATCTATCCCACTTCTGCATATATCACAATGTGCTTTTATACTTTCATTTTCTGCTATGTATGAGCTGCCCTGACAATTGCACCTATCAATAAATCTATAGCTATTAGGTACTGTATATTAACAGCTTATCTCCTCTCTCATTCCAAAATGTATAAAGCGGTTTTGTTTGAACATTGTCATCGCAGGCTTGTCTAAATTCT
>JANHZT010001566.1:19674-30028 GCA_032468215.1 Stegonotus admiraltiensis | reverse complement strand
ACGCATTGTAAGCCGCCCTGAGTCTCCGGAGAAGGGCGGCATATAAATCGAACCAATAAATAAATAAATAAAATAAAGATTTTAGTAACTCAGTCTGTCCTTCCAGTTTGGATAAAGATACTTTGCCACCTAAAACAAAGAACAAACTAGTGACCCCCGCCTGCAAAGTTCTACCTTTGGCATGAAAACTGGCTGGTGACTGTGAGCTGGTCACTCTTAGCCCAACTCACCTCACAAATGTATTGTTGTGGAGAAAATAGTAAAAGGAAGGAATATTATGTATGTTTACCACCTTATTTACTTATAAAATAATACAGGCAAGATAAAAATTTTAAAAATTTCAAAATTGGTTTCAGGATTTTTAAAAAAAAAATACTGAGGCAATAGATGGGGAAAGTTATAATTGAATAACTTTCTGGGATTAAGAGGTAAAGGATGAAGAAGAGCGTTTCTAACATTATATAACTGTTTGAACTGTTTTTAATTATTTAATTTTGCATTGCTAAGGATTTTGTATGAAACAAACTTAAATAGAAACTAGAAGACGAAGAGTTTTTAGTACTATTCTTCCCAAAAACAATTTATCTATATGAAACTATATGGTTGGACTATTGCAATGCGCTCTACATGGGGCTACCCTTGAAAAGTGTTTGGAGACTACAGTTGGTCCAGAATGCAGCCACGCGACTTATAGTGGGTGCACCTAGATACACCCACATTACACCAATTCTCTGCGAGCTGCACTGGCTCTCTATCGATCTCCGGGCGCAATTCAAGGTGTTGGTTATTACCTTTAAAGCCCTACATGGCTCGGGGCCAGGCTATCTTCGAGACCACCTTCTACCACATAGCTCCCAGTGACTGGTAAGATTCCACAGAGTCAGTCTCCTCCGGGTCCTGTCAGCTAAACAATGTTGGCTGGCGGGCCCGCGGGGGAAAGCCTTCTCTGTGGCTGCCCCGGCTCTCTGGAACCAATTACCTCCTGAGGTCTGGACCGCCCCCACCCTATTGGTCTTCTGGAAAGCAGTGAAGACCTGGCTCTTCCGGCAGGTTTGGGGCCGTTGATCTCGTTATAGTGATCTTGCGAGACCCGGCCACAAATTGGAGTGTATTTGTTTTAATGTTTTAATGTTTTAATGTCTTCTTTTAACTTTTGTATGGGATATTGTTGCATTGTTTTATTCTCTGTTGTAAGCCGCCCAGAGTCCCTTGGGAGTTGGGTGGCATAGGAATGCGACTAAATAAATAAACAAACAAACAAACAAACAAACAAACTCTTGCAAAAGAACACTATAAAAGCACTAAACACCCAGTAAATTAGAATAAGTAAATATTTCTAAAATGCAGTGCTTTGTTAGCATGTACTGTATGCTTGAAAGAAAACAATAATGTTTTTTAAATAAAGGGACTGCAGTATAAACTTCATACTCTCAGTGGGCTGTGGAAAAGGTTGATGCCTTTTTATATGAGCATCCAATTTCAGAGTGTTAAACCTTTTCAGTAAAATATTGCTTCATATGAGACAACAGTACCAACGTCTGCAGGGTCCTCCGAGAAAGCTGAAATTCAAGATAAGCCAAGGGTTTTGCAATTTGAATCACTGGTAGTAGCAAACCCCATTTTAAACAAAGCTTGAATTCAGGGTTTAAACAAGCGAGCCACAAGCAATAAATTAGGCAAAAGAAGAGATATAATCCTTCAGGAATTCATGATGTACCCCAGACTTGCTATGCTTTTAAGAAGGCAGAGGGTTATCGAAAGAAAAGCTGTTTATGTCCTCTACAGTGTTTTGAAGAAAATCCTATGCAACTTTAGCAAGACATTTCCCAAGGAGATAATATACATTACTAAACGAGGTGGTACAGCAGCCATGCACTTAAAATTCCCATGAGAGTGTCTTTGCACAGGTCAGTCTCACACCCACCAGAAGGAAAACCCATAATGTTAGTCTTTAGTTTTCTTTGATCCCTGTTTGCAACCCACTCCAATTCAAAGTATAATTGACAGAGTGGCAGCAGGAGAGAAGAGTTCTCAGCATCAAAATGCAAAGCCGTGGCTTTTCAGATCTGCCTGACAAAAATGTAGTAGTTACAACAGAATTCAACTAGCATTATTCAGCAAAGACTGTTTTTATGTTAGGGCTTTCACACAACTAGGACATGAATTGATTTTTTAAAAAGGAGCAAACCTTAAATTTGCTCAATATCTGCTAAATATAAATACTTGTTAAATATCAAGTATCCTGGTTCAGTTATCTTGTATCATAGCTTGTAATAAGACTTCCATAATAACTTTACCCATCCTCAAAAGTTGCACAATGGTGTTAGTCTTCAACATTCTCATTTACAGATGGAGGAATCAGCCCAGAGAGCATCTTACCCAGGGCCACCCAGTAAGACCCGGACTGAGCTGGGATATGAAATGAGATTTCTAAGATCCAAACCTAATAAACTATTCACTGGACCACACTGGTTTAGGATCCAGATGCAAGATGAGTCATGACCCTGAAAATAAGCTGTAGATTTTTGCCATAGCTATGATAAATGAACCATTCATATTTCCTGCAAATAATAAAACAGGCTTCGCTTTTTTACTCAGCATGCCAAGTTCAATCCTGCCCCACTTCAAGGCTCCTGTTTTTTAAGGAAAGGGGCACATGGTAACAAGCACCAATGTTACAGCTTCCAAACCAATTTCTAGAAGGTTTGTTCTTCTACACCCTTCTGAGTAGAAGTAACTCATACTTTTATGTCAAACAGGCAGACAGATAAAGAAAATGTTGTCATCCTATTGTTATTGTTATATTGTCTCCCTTTTGAGGGAGATAGGCAGTTAAAATACATACATAAATACATACATACATACATACATACATACATACGTGTCTTATAGTTTGGACTAAGAACCATCACTGCCCTTTGTAAGAAACAGGACCATTATTTAAGAGTTACCACAGCCTTGTGCATATTGAAATATAAAGCAGACATTTCCTTAGAACTTTATTGCTGTAACTTCTATAGCTTATTATTTGCAAAATGGAAAAATACATTGATCATAATTTAGCAAGTACTCTGAAGATTCCATTTTGAAATGTATGTGAGTTGCCTTCCAAAACCCTGATGTACAGAGTGATTTTGTTCCCCCGAGATTTCCTGGAAATGCTTTTACAAAAAAGGAAAAGAACTCTATTCCAACCAGAATCCCAGGATAGTAATCTTAGTGTTCCACTAGGCTGCAAAAAGTTCATTCAAGATTTCAACCCAAAGACTTTACTATATACTTTACTGGTATAATGAAATCTCTTTACACAGAGCACCTTATTGCATTTGAACTATAAAGAAGCCTTTTTCTGTGATATAATGGCAGTTACTGCCATTTTGTATTTCTTGTTTGCTTGTTTCACAAGTAGCTTGTTTCACATACTACCTAAGTGACAATTGAAATATTAATATTAAATTAGCCACAATTAAAAATGTATAATATAAACAAGAAGTCTGGATTAGACAGATTATTTTATGACAGAAGAGGTATGATTAGAAAAATTTTATTTTATTTCTTAATTACCCCTAGGGACCAACAACAAAGTTAAAATAACATTACCAATTCTAATTAAAGTACTAAAATTTTTAATAGTTGTCAAAAATATTAAGGACAGTTCAAAATAATTACATATCTAATATATTAATGCATAAAAATCAACAAAAGCTCAAAAAGATGTTGTGTCTTTTAGATTTTATGACGTCTAACAAAAATCCTAGAATTTTTATCACATGGAATATTTTCAGTTATACTGACCACCAGGAAGAACATGTGACCAATTCTGTCCTATTGCAATTGAGTAGCCAGATGTTATTTTATGGCGTTCAAATTCTTGAACCCCATCTGTGAGGAATTGAACTCACAGATCTTCACAATTTAAATGATTATATGTAGTACATTAACTTTAGGAACTATCCATGTCCTAATGCTCAATAGTTGCAGAACCAGTTATATTATGGTATATATGCAGTAGCTTCCCTTAATCGCTCTAAGCAGAGATACTGATATTACATTATGTCATCATGCACCCATGTTTAATATTTTATATGACTTCCACTCCCTCATGAGGTGTGAATAAGCTAGAATCCCATATATGGGGACATAACATAATGTAACATCTATATTAAAGGAGCATGGTGGCTCATGTGGTTAGGAGGCTGGGTTGAAGGTTAGGATGCCTGCGTTTGAGACCCATGTACTGCTGTATATTGGGGTGTGTTCCCGTCAGTTGCTCCAGACCCATGACAGGGACAAAAAAGGAACCCCCATGGGCATCCCTCGGGCAACAATGATGTCCTTGCCTGATCCTTTCAACCCAGAAGTGCCTTAAACGGTGCCTCCAACATGAACAGGATGTGACACACATTTATATTTTTTTCCTTGGAATGCTTATGTGTTGGTAGACACTATATACCATTCTGGTACTCCATGTGGGATTTTTATAGGAATAATCAGCAGGAAAATCATAATTAAAAATTATTTAGATTAATATAAGTAACCAAACATTTGAGCTCTAAGACTTCACAAAACTAAAGAAACACACTTTAGTAAGTACCGCTTCGGTAGATGCAAAATTTGATCAAATGTCTGAAACAGTAAAAGTCATTTTAAGTATTAAACTTTCTGTCTAGTTTAAGGATTTAAAAATGACTACAGAATTTTATTTTTTCCATTGCCAAAAGGCATTAAGATAACTGATTTTAGGCAGAGTATTAGGATGTAATTTTTTATCTGGAGAAGTTTATATATGTATTATTTTTATAATGTCATTTTGGTGAATAAAAAAGGAAATAAATAAGCTTATATGGTTTTATACCTCACTTGTAACACTCACAATAAAAAATGAAGTATTTATGTACATGCCAAGATTTTTGTATTATATTTATCCCTTGTATATGTTTTAAAAAGCTTACTTTTCTTTTGAAGTAGTTTGGGCTTCTTGTAGTGTCACCTTTGGTTTAGTATTTCCATCTTTTGAAGTCTGTTGTCTTCTTTTTCTACTCGGAACTATATCAGTAATATCTGGACTACCAAATAATGAATCTCTTCTGGGTTTGACTGTCAGAACAGAAAAGATAACATAATAAGACAGGGAATTAAGTATCAATTCTGGGAACATTATGAGAAGGCTGCTTATCTGGGGTAGTCTGAATGGTAATTAGAGTAGAAATAATTCAAGATAATTATTTTAGGCAATATGAATAGCAAATGTTACAATTGTTGATGCCTTAATAAATGCACATTTATATCTCTGGGCAAAATTTAGGCCATATTCCTCTGCTCCTCTTACATTTGCTTCTGCTCACCATGTTAAGTTTGCTCTTTCTCCACTTTACAGAAATATACCAAATGCGGTCTACTCCCAACAACTCTGGGCAACTCACAATAATCAAACAAAGGAAATTACAGTAAAATCAGGAAAAGGTAAAAGATGGCAAGTGCCACAGTGCAGATGGAATGGAGTAAGGGGTCCCACTTTTTGTTGTCACAGCTCTTCACTGGAGTTCTAAACAACAGCAGAATGAGGATCATCCAGATTCAGGGGGAAACTTATTCCAGAGGGCAGGTGCTTCTACAAAGAAGGTGTGCTTCCAGAATCCCGATAAATAACATTGTTTATTCCAAGAAACCCAAGGCGTGCTGACCCTGCAGTGATTGGGGAGATACTATACAAGACAGGCAGTCCCTCGAGTAATCAGGTCCTATGCCACAAAGGAATTTATAGGTAACAACAATCGCCTTGAATTAGACTCAGAAGCAAGATGGCAATTGGTGCACCTTGCAAAGCAAAGGTATTACATGAACATACCGAAGCACCCACATCACTGCTCATACTGTTGCATTCTGGATCAGTGGGAACTTCTGTATAGTCTTCTAGGGCAGCCCTACGTAGTGTGTGTTGCAGTGAAATGTGCACTGATCTAGTTACATACTACTTCTAAGAACAAACTTTCATTTTATTAACTTATGAGTTCTAAACTTAAAAAAATGTTTACATTCTTTCTAGAGGTAGCTCTACCATTTTTAAAACATCTTCAAACATCTTCATCTTTTATTTTCTTAAAAATGTTTCCAAATATCCAAGTGAAGAGATCAAAGTTTGCAAAAGAAAAAGATGGGAAATTCATTTTCCAGATTCCCCTTTTCTGATTTGCAAGGAACCAGCTTGACGGCATACAATCTCATTTTTATGTTTCCCACGATGCAAATGTTAGAGGAAATAAACTTTTTTTTCCATTTATGAATTGATCCCCAGGATTTTGGTTAATAGATAGAACACACATTAATTCAAGTTTTTCAGCAGAGGATAATTCCATTACTAGAATAAGTATACTGGTCTCAATAGGTCTCATTCCTAAACAAATAAAAGATATTAATGATAATAGTTTCACTTATTAAATTTAAGTTCTCACAGATGCTGTTTGATTTTTCTCCATCATAGAAAGAAATGTTTTTTTAGTCATATCAAGGCTTAAAATTTCACTTCACATGTAATATAAGTACTATAAATTGTATATAGAAATTGTATCTTTACACATTTAAAAACAAGATACTTTACACAATGCAGCCTCAGATTAACAATAATGACAAATCCTTTCTGTAATAATTTAAAGCAAATTTGTTTCCTGATGCATTCTATTCTGCTACACTAAAATGCACAGAGGGGAACCCTTGAGTGATACCATTCAAGGAGTCGAGGCTATACATAATATTTAGTTCAGGCATCCCCAAAGGATAATAAAGAATAATCAAATATCTGCTTCTGCTCAGAGCATTACAAATATTTAATTGATTGTATAGAGAATGTAAACGTTGTATTTCTTTCAGTTTAGTGTAGTGGTTCAGGCATCAGGATGGAAACCAGGAGATGGTCTGACCTTAGGCAAACTGGGTGCCTTTGGTCCTCTGCAGAGAAAATTGTAGGGACTTATCCAGTTGCCAGGAGTCAAAATAGACTTGAAGACTCCTCCCCCACAAACACACTTGTTTCGAAGGTGGCAATGACAAAAGAGTCTATTCTCTTGTATTAAGGATGAGATTCCATAATTTCTATCAAATTCTTCTTTTCCGTTTCATGAACAAGCAGGCATGGGCATGTAATGACTATATGGTAAGGTGACCAATCGTCCTCCTTTACGGAGGACAGTCCTTCTTTTGTAAGTTCTGTCCTCTCTCTCGAAGTGTCCCCCTACATGTCCTCCTTTTCGATATTTGAAGACTAATCTGTAAATCTCCGTATTTGATCGATGCCAAGCCGATCCGTTGAGTGTGATGTATTTGTATTTGACATGATGATTTGTCAAGGCTCGGTACAGTGCAGCGAGACATGATTATGAGACGCATGTGCTCTGCACAGGAGAATTATTTTGAGAAAGTGCGCTGCGCGCAAGAGTGCGCCGTGCCCAAGTGTCTTTGTTTACTTCTTACCAAAACACGACACGGCACACACACACGCATTAGACTCCAAAATTTATTTGTGTCCTCCTTCTCATTGTAAAAAAGTTGGTCACCTTATATATGGAAAGAGAAGAAGCAATTAATGTTTTGTCATGGTGCAGAATACTGCCTTTAATTCTTTGGATCAGAGTCTACTGATCCTTTAAAAAAAGAAAAGCTTAAAAAGCCTTTTCTTTGCTTACATAATGTTCATAGAACTATAACGTTCCATATAATTTGTCAAAGAGGCAAACTATATTTGTCTAACTGTACTTGCACTCCTTAAGATTTTCAGGAATAACTGTTATTAATTTGCCACTTGAAAAATGCATTACATGTTATGTAATATCTCTTGAAATGAACAACACAATGTCAAGCAACTAAATGAAATTAAGATTACTGGTTTTGGTTAAAAGTAGCACAAATATTTGAGGTATTAAAATACATTCCTTTCAAAGTAAACATATGGTTTTTCTAAATATTTCTGTTTTGATAATTGCCATTACAAGCCAAAAAATGTTTTAAATTATATACATATTGTTCTATTTATAAGGAAGAATAAGGGAAAGAGATAAAATACCCACATTTATTTGCATTACACCCAAATTGAAAAAAAGAAAAAACAGATCAATTATAGCAACACATCCTAGCCCTGTATTCTAAGGCACTTATCGCAATAGCACTTATATTACTTCATAGTGCTTTACAGCCCTCTCTAAGCAGTTTAAAAATTCAGCATACTGCTCCCAAGAATCTGGGTCCTCATTTTACTGAACTCAGAAGGAAGGAAGGCTGAGTCAACCTTGAGCCGGTGAGAATTGAACTGCTGGCTCTTGGCATAATTAGCCTGCAGTACTCTCCCACCTTTAGGAGATATATCAATCAACCAGGGTTTAAATAAAATGAATATTTCGCTCAAAATGAGAACGAGAAAATTCTAAGCTGTTTCCTGTGAAATTTTCAGTGGTGGAAGAGACAAAAAACATAGAGCTTTTATAATAACAGGCAGCATCCTATGAAAATGTGGGATAATTATGTTGGATAATGCTCCAATACTGGAAATTTTTAAGAAAATGTTGGATAACCATTTGTCTGAAGTGGTGTAGGATTTCCTGCGTAAGCAGGGGGTTAGACTAGAAGACCTTCAAGGTCCCTTCCAACTCTGTTATTCTATTCTAAAATCTCTCCCCCCCCCAACGTGTGTGTGTCTGTCTGTGTGTATATGTCTGTATGTATATATATATTTCAGGAAAAGTTCTAACCAACCATAATAAGATGCTAGTCTCTTCCTAATTTAGCAGCAATTCTAGTGGGAAATGGTTCTACTTTGCACAAAAAACACAAAATGGCTGAATCTGAGAAAAAGAAGCATAAACTAACAGACCCAGAAATTTATTTATTTGTTCATTTGTATATGGCCCTCCATCTCACAAGAAAAGACTCTGAGTAATATAGGTAAAGGTTCCCCTCGCACATATGTGCTAGTTGTTCCCGACTCTACGGGGTGGTGCTCATCTCTGTTTCAAAGCCAAAGAGCCAGCGCTGTCCAAAGACATCTCCATGGTCATGTGGCTGGCCTGACTAAACACTACAGGCACATGTAACGCTGTTACCTTCTCACCAAAGGTGTTCGCTATTTTTCTAATTGCATTTTTTATGTGTGTTTGAACTGCTAGGTTGGCAGAAGCTGGGACAAGTAATGGGAGCTCACTCCGTTACACAGCACTAGGGATTCGAACCACTGAACTGCTGACCTTTCAATCGACAAACTCAGGTCTTAGCCACTGAGCCACCGCATCCCTTGGACTAAGTAATATACACTACAGCAAAAAAAGTATAAAAACAATAAACATGTCAAACAGTAATATTTTTTTGAAAAGCACGCTACACAAGAGATTTGATTAGCCATGAAAGTCATTTCAAGATCTCATTGATTCCCTGAGACATGCCCCCCACTTCAAGACTGACAACTTTCAGAAAATAAGGGATGGAGCTGATCTTGTTTCAGGGGGTAATGTTAATTAAATATACATTTAATGTTAATTAAAGCTGGCAGTTGTTAACTTTATTTCTTTCTACACAGCAGATTAATATTGAATAAAGTTCACTCTTAGATTCAACTGCGACCTAGAAACTAAAAGGAAGTAGGAAGTACTTGTGGCCAGGATGGCTTTTGCTGAATTTGATTTAGTGCAATTGCAACCATTCTTGGATGAAGACATTCTTATCACAGTACCTTATGCTCTCCTCATCTCTTGGTTACTAATGCATTGTTGAGCTTCTCTTGAAGACTGCCCAAAAGCTACAGCTGGTTCAGAATACAGCAGCTTCTCAGGTTACAGGGGCACATCATTAAATCCAAGTGACATCACAACTGCAAGAACTACATCTATGTCAATCCTTCAAGATAGACATGTCAGGAAACAGAAAGCATAAGAAATATTGCAATTCTATTTCATTGCTATGGAATATAATAACAAAAGCTTGAAAGCCTGACAGACATTTGGTTATACACTAAAGAGGATCAAGGCAAAGCTATATTCATTACCCTCTTCTGTCTAATTAGGCTAAACTGATGCTCACAAAATTTGCTTAATTTCTTTTTCAAAGTCATCATCACACTTCCCTACAAGCTGCATTATTGATTGAATTATGGGCACTATTTAAGGTGCTGGTTATTCCCTTTAAAACTTTGCATGACTTAGGACCTTAGCATCTTAGCACTGCACCACGGTGGCACAGTGGTTAGAGTGCAATACTGCAGGATACTTCTGCTGATCACCGGCTGCCAGCAGTTTGGCAGATCGAATCTCACTAGCTCAAGGTTGACTCAGCCTTCCATCCTTCCAAGGTCGGTAAAATGAGGACCCAGATTGTT
>JANHZT010001566.1:4402-15480 GCA_032468215.1 Stegonotus admiraltiensis | reverse complement strand
CAGGATAGAGGAACAACCCCTATCCCGAGCCCTCCAGAGATCATCCACCAATGCGACCAATGCCGTTTCTGTGCTGTGCCTGGGCCGGAAGCCAGACTGGAGCGGATCTAGATAGACAGCTTCATCCAGAAATATAATGTGTTCATAACATAACAATTATTTTTGCCATATTTTCCTGGAACTTTGGATTTATTATCCAGAGTTTTATTTATCCTGCATCATCTCTGCTTACTTAATTTATGTTTCAAATAAAGATTAATATTTTTTTTCCAATTTTATTTTGCAGGCTTGCTTATAGACTGAAACATTTGGCATTTTGCTAATAGATTGTAATAGCCATAATACCTTCTTCTTATTTGATTTTCAGCTCTTTAAGCTAATAATTAGAAATTTGAAAATATATTCTCATATTAAAAAGAAAGTGGCTAGTGAACAGTAACATTGTTTTAAATAATTTGGGGAATAAATACAATGCATTTTATTTATTTATACTGTTTGAATGTCATCCTAAACCAGAAGATTTCTTACATATTCTAAACTATTCTTAAAATTATTTATCTTGACTTTTAACTGGCCCAAGCTATAGTGAACAAAGTTGGGTAACAGTAGAATAACAAAAAATATACATTATTTTAAATCTATATTATTAGATCTGCTGTCCCTTGTTTTTATTTAATAAATTTATATCCCACTTTTCCTGTTTTACAGTGGTTCTCAAATATTTTGGCCTTTGACCCCTTTTCATTCTTAAAAATTATTGAGGACCCCGAAGAGCTTTGTTTCTGTCTGTTGCATCTATAAATAGATACTGCATTAGAAATTAAAACTAAGAAATTTTAAAATATTTTATTTGAATTTGCAGACTCCCTGAAAAATGTCTTGGGCCCCCAGACTACATTAAGAAACACAGCTCTAAAATATTATTAAAATGAAAAAAAAATGAATATATAACTGAAACCCTCAAGTAGTTTTAAAAAATACACCTGTAAGGAACAACAAAACCGAAAACCTACATCAAAAGAAAATCAATTTAGCTAAGACTGTGGCATGTAACAGTATATGGTGTTCTTGCCATTAAGAATATAAAGCCACTTAGATTATATCTAGTGTGTGAATTATCAACCGAAGAGTTGTAGTGTTCAATTATCTCAATCTAGCTGCAATTTTGAATGTTTAGCATTCAATTTTACCTATTCCATATTGATCGAAGACCATATTTCACTAAATAGCTCTATCTAGATATATTTGTTTTTGGCAATGCATTAGCTGCATTACATTTGGGCAACTGAGATAAGCTACATAGAAAGGGCTACCTTTGGTATCAGCAAGCAATCCTGCAAAATACCACACTGTCAAAATCTATTGAAATCTATGATCTATTATTTCGGTAATTCAAATCTGGACTAAGTCTTTTTTTCCCAGACCCACTTCAAGAGTTCTAAATTCTTAGGACTTGGCTATTAGGGTTACTGACTATCATTTACATTCAGAAGAAGCTGTTTTGAAGGTACCTTAACTCATAAGACACTTGCCTGCTAATTATACAGATTGATTTCTGTCTTTATAGATTTGTTCTATAGATTTCTTCTGCCTTTATTCATGCCTTCCCTTCTTGAAAATATCCTTTAAAAACTTGCTGTATGATTCAGACTCATTTTTTATGTTTTAAGTATATATAGTTCATCAGTAGTGCTAAGACATATACAATATAATGTTAATAAATAATGTTTTAGGTCCTTGAGAGGATATCTTTGATTGGAAGATCCAGTAGACTTTTTAAATGAATTAGGTAACATGATATACCTATTCTCCAGTTATCTTATTTCTGAGTCTATGTATACCTACTTCTGAAGTTTATTTCAGTAGCATTATATATTGAGATTATATAAAATTATTTCAGTTAGGGCTTGAATATGTTTTAATTTAAAGTTTTCTATGCCAATTATAAATACAATTCTAATATGATTTAGATCCTCAAGAGAATTTGAGTAAATATAAAGGAAACAAGGAAACATAATAATCTGAGAAATGTTCAGCAGTCCTGTAGTCCAGTGATGTTTCCAGATGCAGCTACATTTCGCAGTTAATTAACCAAATTATTTTCCCCTTAAAGATCAGGTTACTTGGCATGTACAGGCAGAGAGGAATCTATGATAAGTTTGAAACAATTAGAATGTCAGAAGAAAGAAGATAGTATATTCTAAATACGGAGCTACATTTCTCCCTCTTTGATAAAAAGCATAAATACTTATTTTAAATAAAGGTAGGAGAAATTTAACAATTTGCTTAATTATAGAAAATGAAATAGCACTACAAGAACTATACATCTCTGTACTGTTTTCAATAAAATATTTAGCTGAGTTTATATACATACTCAAGTTTTGAAGAAAGAAGTGTTTTACCACTGCAACAACTCTTTGCTCTTTTCAGTTGTATCACAAAAAGGGTATCTGATTTTCTTTATACCGGTAGTCATAAATATGATCTCATTCATAGCCCCAAATACTGTTGCCCCAAATTCTATTGTGTTTATACAGCAACTTCAGACCAGTTTTTTCTAGTTTCCGACATGATAAACAGCATGTACAAATTCAACTCCTAGAATGTTTTGTTGAATAGCCTCCCGTTCAGCCAAGTGAGAAATGTTCTATGTACAGTCACACTAAATTTGTTCACCCAAGAGTTTCCATGCACTCTTTTATCTTTTGCCTATGCACTCCAAGGAAAGTAACTTGTTTATATAGTGCAGGTAATTCTATGCTTTGCCAGGCATCTTAAGTTAAATGGTCAATCTTTTTCAGGCCCAAGGGAAAGCTCAGCAGAACAGATTGAGTTGAGAAGTCAAAGGTCAACCTTTAGGGGCCCATGTTCTGATTCAAGTATGGATTCTCATTTAAGAGAAAGTCTTTTACTTTGCTGTTAGCCTCCACAGTTGCCTATTTAGTCTCAGATTAAGTTTTTAATCCACTTCTGCTGACAAAGAAAATTTAAGGGTACTGATTTTAACTATTCCTTTGTTTCCTTGCTACAAAAGAATACCTGTTATTTTCTGCAACCTATTTTTATTCAGAACAGAAGTATATTGATTTTCCTAGCCAAGGATTCTAAAAGACAGTTAAAAAGCACCAAACTAATAGGAAGCATGTTTCGATTCTTTTAAGCCAATTTGCATTTATTGTTTCACTCTGAATTGATTTTGAAAAATGTTTCAAGTTCACATGAAAGCTAAAGACGAAGAATAGCAAATCCAAAAGAATCAACATCTCTATCCAGCATATCCTACATATGTGTATTTAAGGCAGCCTCATTATTGCAATAATTCAGAATAAATGCAATGGGGACACTATGACAATATGATAGTACTAAAAAGTATAGGAGTTTCTGGAAAGTTTTCCAAATTGAAAAACATGGACCTTCGTTGAAAAGATTAGACCTCTTATGGAATAATTAAATGACATATAATATGTAAAAATAATTAATAATATGGCTTCAAGTTTACTTCTAAAACCTGAATTGGAACATGCAGCCACATGACTGGGAAGGGATGGCAACATTAAGGACAGCCACATGATCCAAGGAAAAGACATGGCTCTTTTAAAAAGTTGCAGATGCTTTACAGTGTGCTTCATTCACACTTCCACATACTTCAAATAACTTTTCCAAATTAATTCTGAGGCCCTGTGTAGCTCTAAGGAAGTTTCTTTTTTTAGTTCAGCTCTTACTGATTTGCTTTCCTTCAAGATATTTTGGAACAGCATTCTATTTACTGTATTGCTGTTGATAGTCATGTCAGCTTGAAACTATCATCTCCAAACACTTCAAGGGGCCTAGATCAACAGAACCTGTGTAGTAGTATTACAGTGCTTTTGTCTGTGCTTAATTGATATATCTGTCTATTGCATAATAATGTACATCAAAAGAATCTATTGGAACCTAATTTGCTTTTATGAAGAAGTCGGTGAATATCTAATTTAATATTCAGATGAGATCTCAGTAGATAATCTTTAGAAAGTATCTATCTGACAATTTTGCGCTGATACCTGTAACCTATAACTGGGCAAAACCTTTTGAACCAAATAATCTCAAATAGGCTAATTTACAGAATGCACTCAAAATCCAGGACCCATGACTCCTATGGAATTGAAAGTTGGCCAATTTTATAAAACATTTTATGAGATAAATATTATCATAAAGCAGTTTATGGCATAATTCAAAATGTCATAAAACATTTCCGGTGCTGATGTTTGACTCTGCTATACAGTTTAACATGGCTTATTTTCAAGTCAGATACCTCTCTGAATGTATTACAAAGTATTATTTATCTAGTATTAGAATAAATCTGCTGTCACATTGAAAAACCTTGTATGTCCCTTTTGCATTTATTCAGCTCCATCGCATTTATCCTCTTTTATATACACTGGGATCGTATGCACCAAGACAAATTCCTTGTGTGTCCAATCACACTTGGCCAATAAAGAATTCTATTTTTTATAACCATTCCACACCACATTCTGCCTGCCACAACCTGAATTTAACTTTTTTAAAAAATCCCTAAAAACTGGAAATGATAAAAAGCAGTATTTTTATTTTGGATTTCTTTTGCTTCATTTCCTTTCTTTGCATATATAAATATACTAATTTCAAGAGCCTTTGTATTCTATTCAAGATGTAGAGGTACAGTGGATGGTCCCATCATTCAATTCTCCTATTCTTTCAACCTTGTAGTAAAGCCATAAGGTCATAAGGTTAAAACACTTGCAGCACTACCACCTGAGCAGCCTAGTACTAGTGTGAGATTATCATTTATATTAACGGCTGCTGATTGTTTCCACCATTCCACACAGGTTTTTTAATGGTGGTGTCTACCTGCTAAATTGTGCTCTCTGAGTACACAAGGGTTGAACCATTTGAATGCAGCTATAACAGGGTTGCTAAAGGACAGAAAGGGAACCCTTGCACTAAAAAAATAGAGCTCTACTGTCCTTATACAAATCTGACAGACTACTGCAATAGCACCGCTATGTCAGTTCTGGCACAGCACAAACCATCAGGGACAGGGCACACCCATACCAGGCTGAAATGCCCAATTAACACCTCTCTGATCCTATCCAGTACTGATGTAATGAGTGATGAAGTGTCGTGGATTTTATGAACCTTGAAATTGTCACTGATTTAAGGAGGGAAAGACTGTTTTAATACTGGGGCAGTCAACGATGGCTTAGTCTGACTCACGAACTCTGAAGGCAATGTCATGGAAACATAGCAGAAAAATAATGTTTTAAATACATGTTGTGCTGCATTAGGTGCAAATGGGGAAATGATCTTGCATTCTGAAATAAATGAAACCACTTTTTGAGATAAAATAATCAATTTTTAATTGCAATACCTCCCTAACTAACTTCACCATGATACTTTTATTTTTTGACTATCAAAAAATAGATAAATTTAACCAACAAATAATACAGTATTTCACTGGAGTGCGAGATTTGCATTGTTAAGAACTACTCCTACATAGCAAATTTAGATTGCAAAATGGAGAAAAAAAAGAAACAAACCAAGCCTTTTAATTGCTGAAAATGCAACCAAATCAATCTGTGAATAAGTACCAGACATGACTTAAAATAATGAATAGAGTGCTTTTATTACTAATGTATACCAAACAGAAAGACTTAAATGTTATGGGAAAGAATGACAAAAAAAGTAGGATAAAGTACTCTTTGCAAATCAAAGATCTGAGGATAATTTTGCCAAAGACATCTGTAACAGCCCAGTCTGAGCAACAATATATGTAAACAAAATAAACCAGCTTCCCAGAGGTACAATGCTTTGCCAAAGAAAGCAGAGTCAGGTAAAAGTTATAAACAGCTAAGAGACCTATAAACATTACACTCTAATTTGTTTTGAACACATGAGAGAGCACAATGATTTACAAAGAGTCTTGCAATTTAAGTTACCCACACATTGAGAGTCTGTTTCAAATCTACTTAGGACCAAATGTCAGAGCCCTGACATTGCTTCAACATTATTTATAGGCTTAAGAATTAATGTGAGAGCTATTTCCCTTGCAAGCTGCTAAGGAGACTTCATTTATGTTTTCCCCCCTAAAAATAACTATGTTCTTGATAATTTCATTCATTGAAAGTCTTTGGTTGTTATGAGAGACCTCGGGATATCAATTCATGATTCAGAAAGGTAGTTCTTGACTTATGACCATTTGTTCAGTGACTGTTCAAAGTTACAATGTGCTGAATGAAGAGACTTACAACCCATGCATGAAGTTATGGCTGTTGCTGTAAACAAAACTCAGCAATTGGCAGCCTGCCTGCACTAATAACTGTGTGGGGGGGGAGTTGCTGCAACTCCCTCCACCTGCCGATTTCTCCATCATCTATGACCTTTTGGCCTCCTACCACCCTATGCTCCACCAGCCCAGCTCATCTTTGCTGTCTTCTTGCTTCTGTTGAAAGCCAGCATCAGAGCATCCTGCAGCCAGGTCAGGCAAGAAGATTGCAAAGGTGAGCTGGGATGGCAGAGTGCAGGGCAGCAGGGATCTTGGAGTGCAGGGTGGCAAGGGCAACTGGGCTGGGGTGGGGTGACTGTGCCTTCCCAGGATGTGGGAAGCAGCCCCAGAGCCTTGCAATGGTAAACAAAAGGGCAAAGATGGGGGTGGAGGGGTGAGAGAGGTGGGTGAGAGAAGTTGGAGGCAGTCCCTTATTTTACTGAAGTTCAAGGTTGGAAGGCACTGGGTGGGTCCTTGGCTAACAACCAGTAAAGTTTGCTTAATGGTGGCAACAGGAATTACCAGGGTTGCAATCACTAAATGATGCAGTCCTCTGTTATCTTGCTTTATAATTACTGTACACTGCTTAACAAGTAAAATTCCAGTCCCTTGTGGATGGAGTACTTGTATTTGTATAAAAATAAAGTCAGGTCCCTCTTCCACGTATTTTATTTTTCAAAATTTGCTGGTTTTTTTGACTTTATCAAAAACATACAATACTAGAAAAAGGAACAGCTGAGATTTTTCATCAAATTTCTGAGCCAGAAATCAGTGGATGGTGTCTAAATTCCTCTGGAAGAAGAGAAATTGTCCAACAATTTCCAGTAGTCTACTACAACTTAGTGTGACAAAAGTCCTGTTACTGGAAAAGCCAAACCGAAGTTCTCTGGAGATTAAACTAAAAGGTAGAAGTTAGGGAAAGAGGATTTCACAATAAAAATGTCCTTTGGACATCAGTCTCAAAATCAACGAAAAAACAATTGTAAGCAAATTGTTTCACCAAATTAAATATAAAGCTAAAAGGGAAAAAAGTCAATGAGTTCTCTGCCTGTCAAGAAAGCTATTTTTTTCAAGTTCAGTTCTTTTTCACTACATGTCTATACTAACTGAGTTCCCTATTAATGATAATCAATCCAAGGGTGCAATCAGTCTGTCTTTAATTAAACCCAGGACTGACTAGATCAGGGGTCCCCAACCTTTCAGACCTCAGGAACCACTAACGTCATAATTTTAAATCCCTCAGACCACCTATACCTGGCTAGGTGGCTCAGTGGCTAAGACACTGAGCTTGTCGATCAGAAAGGTCGGCAGTTCGGTGGTTCGAATCCCTAGTACAGGTCTCCTGCGTGAGCAGGGAGTTGGACTAGATGACCTCCAAGGTCCCTTCCAACTTTGTTACTAATATGACCGGCCTAATGACCGGCTGGGTGGGCGTGGCTAGGCAGTCATGTGAGTGGGTGGGCGTGACCAATTTGATGTCACTCACGTCAAGGGGTGCCTCGCTGGCCTCTACTTGCCCCTCCCTACCCAGCCATTCCTCGCCTGCCCACCCGGGCTCCTTAGGACCCCAACAGGAAGCAGTTGTTGGAGCTAAGTAGCCACCATGAGAAAGAGTTGGTAAAACAGCTGGCTCGGTTCAAATTGGATCTGGCCAAGAAGGAGGCTCAGCAGAAGCACCTCACTGAGGACTAGGAGCATAGGCTTTTCAGGCAGAGGGAAGACCTGTGGGAGTGCAAGGCCAAATACCGGCCCCTGGAGGCTCACTGGGCTGAAATGGTCAACCAGTTCGAGGCCATGAGGCAGTCCCACTGGAAAAAGGCCCTCCAGTTCTTCGCCACCAGCAGCGCTTCCCTCCAGCCTTCGCCCAAAGCAGCACACCAGGAGGCTGAAGTAGACCTCAAGTCGGAATTTCTGCCCACCTGCGACCCACACAAAAAGACCCTGAAGGGGGAGATTCTCTGCAGCAACACAAAACATTCATTGCACGTATCAGTCCCAGGGGCCGTAGTTTGAGGACCCCTGATTTAGTGCCATATAAAAGATGCAAATAAGTTTTCTGCGGACCACCAAAATTTTCTCATCGACCTCCAGTGGTCCATGGACCACCAGTTGGTGACCACTGGACTAGATCAGTGATGGCAAACCTTTTAGACACCAAGTGCCCAAACTGAGTGCATGCATGCCCAAACTGAAAGACATGCATGTTTGCACGGACATGCGTGTTTGTGCTGAAATGCATGTGTGCATGTGTGTGCATGCATGCATGTCTTTCAGTTTGGGCATGCATGTGCAGCAGAGACCCAAAGACCAGGTGGCCAGTGGGAGGCAGGGCAGCCCAACACTGGCAGCACAGCAAGAGGTAAGATCTTTTTCTTTCATGAGCTTCTGTTTCGTTGTTTGCAGGGAAACGGAAACTCATGAAAGAAACACCACGGAGATCTGACCTGGGACACCGCCACACGTGCCAGCAGAGAGGGCTCTGCGTGCCACCTCTGGCACGTGTACCATAGGTTCACCATCGCGGGACTAGATGGTTCTTCTTTCAGTCTACTATCTTTTTTGTAACCTATTAAGGCACTTATCATCTTTTCAGGGCCCTATCTCAATGCACAGCTTTCATTCCTGTATTTACTATTAGAAAAATCTGAATCTTAATATTTTGATTTTTAAAGCACCAAATGGAATTATTGTACATGATTCTCTCCAAGATTAAAGATTTTAAAAATGGTCTGCTTTCATATTAACTTATAATAAGGAACCTGACAGTTTGAATCAATTAAAACGAATGGTTGTAATGATATCAATGTAAACAACTTGGTCTACCTTACTTGACTCTGATGTTGTCAGTTGTATTAAATTTTCACTTTCTTCATCAGTGCTTCCTTCATAATTTTCTTTTTCAACTGTACTTTTTGAAGCAATTACTGTGTCCCTAGAAAAATACAAAACTTTGTCAAAATACACCAGTACTGTAGGACATACGGCGTTCATAAACAGACAAGAAAGGGACAAAGTGACTTAAAAGAAAAAAGGAATGGTTTTAATTAATCTTACTTTATAATGTTGGGTAACATTTGTAATAGTAAATTATTTTAGAAACACATTTCTTGTTGTAATGATGGGGACTAAAAATAGAGAAAAGAGATTTGTGTCATTTCCACCATTCTGACATTCAAGAAACTATTGAAGGTTGTTTTCTCAGGCGTTGCATACAAAGTGATTGTAGAACCCTCCTTTTGTCCGTTCATTTGTTTTGATTCATTTTTGAATACTTCTTTTGAATACTGGCTCTTCAGATCAGTTGTATCATCTTCCTTCCTTCCTTCCTTCCTTCCTTCCTTCCTTCCTTCCTTCCTTCCTTCTCTACCCACCTACCCAGCTATCTACCTTAGTTGTAAGTCGCAGAGTTATTTTGGAGTTGAGGGTAGGGGAAGGGTCTATAAATTAAATAAATAAGTGAAAGGAATAGAGAACACGTATTTTATTATATATTTTATTTGTTACTCTTGAACTTTTCACTCTTTTTCCTTTCAAATTCATTATATTCCCACATTCTATTTTCTTTTTCTAATCTCCGGCTTCAATTTTACAAAAATGCTTTAATAGCTGTTGTTCCACTGCCAATTTGAGACATTCAAAGTCAATGTTAGTCCCATTTGTCTAAATGTTACCACTAATGTTGACAGATGCTGGTTCTCATTAAACTTTTAATATCTTATCTATGACACTGTTGTATGTTTTCTTCCCAATTTATGGCACAGCAAAACTCTGTATATAACATTTCTATAATATTAAATCAAACTTTGCAGTCATTCAGTGCCTTGGGGAAAAAGTAAGCATATTTTGGTGCATGCCAAATTTATTCTAACATGAAAGATTAACCAGTGAGATAAAGTATTTTCCAATAACTAAATTCTAGAGATGATGCTAGAGTATGTTATCAGGAATCCTATTATATAAATTCTCATATTATATATTTAAATAGAAATAAAAGCAAAGCAAAGTAGTTATGTTAATCATAAAAATGTCATATTAAAAAATACCCCACGGTCACAAGCATATGCAGGTTCCATAGAGCAAAAAAATATGTATTTTTAGCCTACAAGTATGCATTGTAAATATTATCTCCAGAAATGTTTTCAATTATATATATTAACATCACTGTATGTTGAAGTCAATGTAATAATAAAAACAAACATAAATATAAGAAATGAAGTGGTCTCATGGTTAAATTTAATGTTTATTTAAATCCCATTTATATATTTAAATTCAAAAATTTCATCCCAAGGCAAGATTTAACCAAAGTTGATCCATGGACATAATTTTATTTAAGTAAAGACATTCTTATGTCAGTGGAGTTTAGGGTAGTTATGTGAATATTTTATTGGCAACAACATGGAAGTTTTGGCCATTGATTTTTTTCTAGCCTTTAAAAAAAAAAGGCAATTATTATATACACAACTATATGAAATCACAGCTGCCTTTTCTTGGTGTTGGCCTTCATATTCATCAAATTCTTCCTGAAAATCCAAGATGTCATAATGTACTGGCAAAGTATTTGTAACTGACAGATAGAAATTTTGCCAATGTGCAGATTATACCTCCAAGAATGTTTGGTATAACGCCCAGTGCCATTTTTACAATTATGAACTGACATATTTTCAAGCAATCAGTCCTGTTCACTTTCTTTCAGAATTTTGGTTGCGCAGCAGACTAAAGTGCTGTTAAGTAACACCAGCTGCCTGCAATTACTGCAAGTTTAAATCTCACCAGGCTCAAGGTTGACTCAGCCTTCCAT
>JANHZT010001561.1:211423-226728 GCA_032468215.1 Stegonotus admiraltiensis | reverse complement strand
CTGGACACAGCCTCTGGGGGTTCTACAGGCTCGGGCATCGCCTCCTCTCCGGCCTCCTCTCTGTCCGAATCGCTCGGCGGCTGCACCAGTTGCAGGGGCGACCCCACGTCAAGATCCTCGACCTCGGGATCCGTCACGAGCTGCGCAGGCGGTGGGCGGGCCACAACAGATAGTGGTTTTGCCCAGGGCGTAGGTTCCTGTCTCCAAGAGAGCTTTTCTCTAGTCATAACACATACTAATTACAATTTGTGGTCAGTTTGCAACAGTAAGAACATCATAGCTTTTTAATACATGAAACACTTTTATAAAAGAGTAACTTATTATTCATTTCCCTTCAGTTGTTAAGTGAATCTGGCTTCCCCATTGACTTTGCTTGTCAAAAGGTTGCAAAAGAAGACACTGGGACACTGCAACCGTCATAAATATGAGACAGTTGTCAAACATCCAAATGTAAATTATGTGGCTAAGGGATGCTGCAACTGTCATAAGTTTGAAAAATGGTCACATCAGTTTTTTCAGTGCTGTTGTAACATTGAATGGTCATTAAATGAACTGTTGTAACTATGGGCTATCTGTATTGTTTACTTTATGTGCAGAAGGAGCTTTTCACTTCTATCAAAAATATAATTTCCTAATACTTCTGCAGTACTTTTTACCATCTATTTGATTAATGTACTTAATTGCCAGTAATAGTTATACAAAAGGTAGACTTAACATTGTATTGGAAAGTTTGTCCTTTAAACATCAGATTTTGTAAACTTTTCGGTGCATTTCTTCTAGGCAGATTCCGGGCAGACAACCTGAACAAACTGAAGAACTTGTGCAGCAAAACCATAGGAGATAAAATGAAGGTACAGTACATTGTATTAAAAGCAAAAATGTTATTACTTCATTGAACAGAATCATAGTCAATTGAAATTACTGTATTTTTCAGCATATAAGACGTACTTTTTTCCCTCCTAAAAGAGGGTGGAAATCTTGGTGTGTCTAATTCACTGAATACAGCCATTTTTGGCTTCCCGAAGCCCTGCCCCGCTCATCCCATTTTTGCGAAAAATGGGCCCATGTTTCGCAAAAACAGGGCGTGCAGGAGTGTTTGGGAGGCCTTCAGAGTGCTTCTGGGGGCCAGGGAGGGCAAACCCCTTTTTTTTTCTTACGTACCTCTTCAAAAACTTGGTGCATCTTATAGTCTGAAAAATACAGTACCTGCTCTGGTTTTGTTTACCTTTTATACATTATTATATGATTAAGTTGCTAAGCAGTTGTAAAGGATGGATTGGAAACCCTCATCAGATGAATGCAGTCTGTGAAGTTTTCCATTTTACCTTCTGGTGACTAGAGGTCTTCTCCTGACTGGATCCCTTTCTCCATGTCCTAGGACCGTGATGGCGAACCTATAGCACCTGTGGCACACAGAGCCGTATCAGTGGGCATGTGAGCATTGCCCTAGTTCAGCTGATTTTCAGGCCTTCCAGGCCCACTGGAAGTCGGGGAACAGGCTGTTTCTGGCCTCCGGAGGGCCTGTGGGTGGGGAAGGCCCATTTTTCACTCTCCCCAGGCTCCAGAGGCTTTCTAGGAGCTTAGGGAGAGTGAAAATGGCCTCCCCTCCCCTCCTTGGACGTCCTCCAGAGGCCGGAAACGGCCCATGGCTTTTGGCATGCAACGGGAAAAAGGTTAGCCATCACTGTCCTAGGAGGAAGGAGTTATCTGGAACAGTTGTTCCTTCTCTCTTGATACATAGGGATAAGGCCCTGAAAAGAACAGTGTTTGTGTGATGAGAAGACTCTGACTCTTTGCAGTGATATAATATGTCCTCATGGTAGAATCTTGGGTAATCCAAAAAAGATTCCCTACTATTCGATTAGCAGTGTTAAAAACAACACCAGAAACGTTTAAGCTTAGTATATGAACTAACAGTGGAGGAAAGTGGCACACTTGAATTGTGATCATGACATACACTGAATACTTGAACATGAACCTCCTAAAGCAGCTGAGTGGAATTCAGTGTGATTTTTGGAATAGTAAAGACAGCGATTCCCCCTCTCCCTAAACTAAAAAGAAGCCACCGGATGAGCTGCTTCATTTTGTCTTGTATGAACGATTTGGGAACCATTTGAAGTCAGTTTTACGAAGAAAGATGAGTGGGAACAATGCTTAGCACTGACAAATTCTTAATTAAATTCTTGGAAATGCCTTTTTAAAAAGAATTAGTCATCTTCTCTTCTTCCTTCATTGATGAGAGCCATTGTGTTTACAACAAATAATGCTAGATGATATGCTTTCATTACAGCATTCAGAGTTGTCAAATCTGCTGAATTTGCAAAAGTAAAATAATTTAGTAACAATGGAGATACATTGGTCTGAAAATTTTGAAATAAATCAATTTATATTTTCCTGAGAAATATGAAAACCATGTGAAAAAATGGGAGAAGGGTGGACGTTCTTTTAAAGTCTTTGGATTTTTCTCTTCTTGAAATTTTATATATTCAGACAAAATATATACTCCTTTTTCCTCATCAAATATAATGCCTAGTTTATAATCATTCAGCTTACTAATACTTTGTAACTAATTTTTTCTGGAAATCTAGAAATGGAGTTCAGAGTGTTCTGAAAGCTATTTAATCTTTTCTATTATTTTTTTTCTTTGCTGACCTGTTTTCTTTTTTATTAACATTTCTATTTACAGAAGAAAGAACCTGTGGGTAACAGTGATGATATACCAGATCATGCACAAAATCTTGACGAACTCACAGTAGACATTTTAACAGTAAGTTCATTACTTACTTTATTATTCATTGACTTTCAATGCATCCGTTGTATTTGAGAAAGTGATAGATTATATGATTTAGATTTGGGAGAGGGATGCTTGTACTTGATGGATTTCTGTTCTTCACGTGTTCTTGAATTCATTTCCATTATTGTGCTATTTGTTTGTCTTTAAAGTACAGTTCAGTGGGTTTTTTAGGTATATTCTTCCAATTCTCTTGCACTGTGAGCTGAACTATTATTTTAGTTCACATATTCTGCTAACCTTTGGCTTATTTTTGATAGTAAATAAATAATTTATATAAAATAGTTTGAATGTTAAGCTAAGCCATCTATCATGGCTTATACACCAAAATGGTTCTATTCATAAGACATATTAAGTCAGGGAAGGTGGAAAATAAAATGAGAATGAAGCCTATAATCCTGAACACATCCATGCTACTGAATCTTACTACTGATCTTTTTCATTCTTGGATTAGTAATTTTACCAATTAGCCCTTGTATGGTCATGTTATTATTACTATTCAGTCAAAGTATGTCGAAGTTAGCCTTTAGTGACGCATTAGTCATGTAAGTCAAACACCTTTCTTGACCTCGTGTTTGGTATGATAAACTTTCAGCTAAAATATGATGAGCATACAGTTACAGTCCTGCTCCCATAAAATCCTCTTTTTACAAGAAGTCTTTTTAAATCTTCTCTCATTATGACATGCTGACACACCCAGCTATTCTCTTGTGCTTCAGAGTCTTCAAGTTAGCCAAATCAAGAAAGTCCGTCTCCTGATTGATGAAGCAATCCTGAAATGTGATGAAGAACGTTTGAAACTGGAAGCAGAGCGGTTTGAAAATCTCCGAGAAATTGGAAATTTTCTTCATCCCTCTGTGCCAATCAGCAATGATGAGGTAGGAACAATTTTATGCCCTGCATATAAATGTACAATGTGAAATGCATGATGGACCATTGATTATGGTCAATTTGAAACAATCTTGAGAATCTAATTTCAGGTGTACTTTTGCACAGCTGTAGTGTGGGCATGATGAATCCCTGGTGAGAAGAATGAGAATTTAATATGGTTTCCATTATAATGCAATTATCCTTCAATGAAAGAAGCCACAAATATAAAAGAACCAACTATGTCCTAAATCACATTCTTGTTTGAAATATAAATGTGAAACAAACTGTGTGACTGGCTAAGATCAACTCCATTTTGTTTATTTAGAGCATTTTACTCTGCTTTTCAGGCAAAAATAAGCACCCAGGGTAGTTCACAGGTCAAGTAAAGGCAGTGCTGTTCATTGACACAATCTAAAACTTGTGACATAGGCAGAGAATAGTGTAATGAAGAAAAGCTTCTGCATTACACTGTGCTGGCCAGTTTATTAAATGCTAGTGTGTAATTAAATGGAAGTCAAAGTTGTGTTGTGACTAAACAAAATGTCCAATAGGTTGTTGTTTTCTTGGTTTGTTCAGACACACAAAGTATCCTTTTTTTTAAATTGGTAGGATGTAGATAATAAAGAAGAGAGAGTTTGGGGAGACTGCACTGAGAGGAAGAAGTACTCTCACGTGGATCTGGTTGTCATGGTGGATGGCTATGAGGGAGAAAAAGGAGCTGTTGTAGCTGGAAGCAGAGGATACTTCCTTAAGGTAATGATTGTCATTTTCATGAAAAGGTGGGAGACCTAATTTCTTCCAGCTTTTGCTAAATGTAACTCTCAGAAGCTCTCACCTGGCTGTGACTTTGAGGAGTCATACTTCAGTCATAGTATCTGGCGGGCGGGAGTGGAGTGAATATGATTGCCACATGCATTTAAAGTAAACTTGGATGAATGAAGTTTCTGTAAATAGGTCTTTTACTTAATTGTAGAAGACAGTCTGAATATAGGGTCCTGAGGCCTTTTTAAAGCATGGTGTTAATCTGTTTCTATTTGATTGTAGGGACCGTTGGTTTTTCTAGAACAAGCCCTCATTCAGTATGCCCTGCAGACACTGCTTAGGCAGGGATACACCCCAGTTTATACACCCTTCTTCATGAGAAAAGAAGTGATGCAGGAAGTGGCCCAGCTAAGTCAGTTTGATGAAGAGCTCTACAAGGTAAGATGTGAGAAGAATGGTACTATTTCTATAGCACTGGCTGTGAGCTTCTAGACTATTTTTGTTGCTATCTCAGTGGGTAATTAGACTATCCATGGAGTCATGGGAATTTTTCACATATTCTGGTAAAAATTTCAATAGGGTAATTACCCGTATATTTAATTTCAGATGTTTACCTTTCTGTTGGAAAATAAATATTCCTACCTGTTGTAAATAGAAGTATGTTCAAAGGTAACACAAAAGAGGTGGCCCATGTCTAAATGCTAGTAGTCTTATAATAATATTTTAAATGTGTAAATATATTTGTAATGCATATACTTGAGTTAATTTAAACTAGCATTCATCTGAAGTAGAAACTTTGTGGATTTAAAACAGTGTGCTATTGCAGTTGTCTGATTGCCAAACTTCTTTCCAGGTCCTGGGAAAAGGCAGTGAGAAGAGTGATGATAATACCGTTGATGAAAAATACCTAATTGCTACCTCTGAGCAGCCGATTGCAGCACTGCACAGGGATGAATGGCTGAAGCCGGAAGATTTACCCATCAAATATGCTGGGCTGTCTACTTGCTTCCGCCAGGAAGTAGGGTCTCACGGTCGTGATACCAGAGGCATTTTCCGAGTACATCAGTTTGAAAAGGTAATGCTATCTAGTTTTTTGGGGAAGTGTGTTGAAAAAAAATATGCAGTTTTTCCTTGCACCTACCTTCACTATATAAAAGATAGTAAAATTTGAAAACACAGAATGCACAGGTTGCTCTTTATGCATTCAGTACTGTTTCCAAGTCCAACAAGGCAAAGTCAAAATTGTGTTTTAACAACTTATTTTGAAAAGAAAGGTTTGGTAAAAGAGTCATTCCTAATCATTGGATACAAGTAATACAGCTGAATATTTCTGTACATATAGAATTCAGTCAGCCTTAAATGTCAAGATGGATTATGCTGTTGATCTTCACCCAACCTAAAAACAGTTATTTAACCACCCCCCAATTCTGTGCTTTTCTAAGCTATGCTCATTACCATCAGAGCTTGGAATTTATGGAACAGACCAGAAACTTGTTTCTCTTCTCCTTTATTTAAGACTAATAGTGGAAAATGATTGCATGTTGAGTTCTGAGGGACCACTTAACAGGTAGCCTTGCATAGTTCCTTTGACTTCGATATGTTTACTTAACAAGATGTCCTATTTCCTCAGCTCAGAATACTTAGTTCCCTATTATGCCATCCTGTTGTCCAAGTATATCATGTGCCTACAATAAAGATCTTGGTTCAGTTATATTTCTTAATCTATTTGCGAATTATTTTCTATATGTTCATGTGGTTGTTTGGACCACCCAGATCTGGGGATTTGACCTTGGATGGGATTATTCTTTCCCATTCAAGGATGGTGCACAATTTGGGAATCTTCCTGGACTCACACTTGCTCAAGAGGCAGGTGGCAACTGTGGCCAGGAAGGCTTTTGGCCAACTTAAACTGGTGCTCCAATTGCACTCTTTCCTAGATTGGGATGCCTTCAGACTGTCAATCATGCTTTGGTCACCTCACAGTTTAACTACTGCAATGCGGTCTACACAGAGCTACCCTTAAAGACCAATCAGAATTTTCAAATGGTCTAGAATGGAGTGGAATGGGGAGTAATGGATATGCCTCAGTATGCCCATGTAACACCTCTGCTTCAAAAGCTGCACTGGCTGCTAACTCCCCAGAACAATAGCTACCACCTTTAATTCAGATTGATTGATTGCATTCTGTTTTTATGACACACATTTTTGGATTTTATTTTCCGTATTGTTAGAATGTTTCAGTTAACTTGACAATCTTGCCTAGAGACCTATACTTACAGAGTGGAGCAGAAGTATAATTAAAAAATTCCACCAGTTCCTCTTAATTGTAGCTATGCTCAGAGATTTCTGTCTTCGTACAATTTCCTTATTCAGTCTGCACAGGATTCAATGTCATAATAAGAAATGAACAAGTTTCTTTAAATCAGTGGCAGGTAGGAATCTGTCTTTGGAAAATGTATGAGGGATGAATATGTAATCCAAAGCTTTTTAATAGAATTAAGAGTGGTTTACTAAGGTATATTTTCAATATTGGGCAGCGTATTTCTTATTACAGAAATTGCTGATTTAGTTTTGCTTATATATAATGTCATTAAATCTCAGTTCATTAACACTAAGAACAGTGTGAGATTCCACAACATTGAAATGAATTAACTTTCTTAAGTTCTCATATTCTTCATACGACACTAGTTTCACAGCTGTTCTCTCAAAATCTGAGTCTCTTTCTTATATTTTATAGTTTGATTTCTAATCCCCCCCCTTCTTTTCTTTTTTTTTTTAGATTGAGCAGTTTGTCTATGCATCACCACATGATAATAAATCTTGGGAAATGTTTGAGGAGATGATTTCCATTGCTGAAGAGTTCTATCAGTCACTGGGCATCCCTTATCACATTGTGAATATTGTCTCAGGTACTTCTCTCTCAGAATAATTTCTGGTTGTGGGGGATGATTTCCTAGTATATATGTATAGTATTTCACTATTAACTTCTAATAAAAGTAGAAGCTTTATGACTGCTCAAATATGTAGTTGTGTACAAGTATTCATTTCTCAAAGTGATTAAGAAAATCCTAGGCCAGTGATGGCAAACCTATGGCCCGTGTGCCGGAAGTGGCACGCGGAGCCATCTCTCCGGGCACGCCAGCCGTTCGTTGCCCGTTGCTGTTCTGGGTTCTGGCGTGCACATGTGCCCAGGAAACTTCCAGTTTCCGGCGCTCTCTCACAGGCGCGCTCCCGTTTCGGTACCTGGTGCCGAAAAGGTTCGCCAACCCTGTGACCTAGGCCATCCTAACATTTTCACTTTTAGAGGATTGAGAGATTCTTTCCTAATATTACTTCTAATACTACACTAAATGCTGTCTCCTGCTATTACAGGTTCCTTAAATCATGCTGCCAGTAAGAAACTGGATCTGGAAGCATGGTTCCCAGGTTCTGGCGCTTTTCGTGAGCTTGTTTCTTGTTCAAACTGTACTGATTACCAAGCACGTCGGTTACGGATACGCTATGGCCAAACCAAAAAGATGATGGATAAAGTATGTTGTGTTATCATTCAAGCACTCTGGAAACATTATACAGTTGTCAATAACTTTTTTAGTGTTATAGCCAATAAGGTTTTTTTGGAGCAGCTTACATATTTTATTCTTTATAGAAAATCTGCATTTTTGCCATAGCATGAGGTTTTTTTTCATTCAGCATTTGAGGGCAGCTGCTCCAAATATAATAATTTGGAATTGTTGTAGTAGAAATGATATAGGAAGGCTGAAATAAATTTATAGATGCATATCCAATTTGAATATTGATTACTTGCCAGTTATGTCATTTAGCTTACTAAAATAATGGCAAGCTATATATAAACTGTAGAATTGCTAACTTGGAAAAATAAAAATATTCGAGATTCTAAAGATTATAGAAACTGAGATTTGTAGACTTAAAAAAACATTGGATTATCATTGCTTTTTATAAAGTTTAGAATTAATGAATGAGCACATACATGTGTACACAGAGCTTTGGCATTTGTAAATAAAATTATTTGCAGAATGGTCTGCTAGCCAGATATACTTAGTAGCAATGTTTTCTCTGTACTAATATATTTTGTATTTTAAAGTACTATTATCCTTTATATTTTAAATGTGGATTTAATGTGTAAAAATAACTTTTAAATTTATTTTAAAAACAGTGGGCAGTTATATAAATCACAGCAACTACTTTTAAGCTAAATCCTGGGGATTTAGTAAGGTCTCTGGAAAAATATGCTTGCTTTTTGGGAAATGTATGAAATATAGCATGTTTTATTTTCATAGGTGGAATTTGTACATATGCTTAATGCCACTATGTGTGCTACAACACGGACTATATGTGCTATTCTGGAGAATTACCAGACAGAGGAAGGAATCATTATACCAGATAAATTAAAGGATTTCATGCCACCAGGTAATAATGCTCATTTCCCCTTCCTACCTCCTTTAGCTCTGTAATTTTGCTGTTGGTGTCTGAATGCCTAATGTCCTTGAAGATTAGAGTCCCCCTTTGAAAACTTATAATTCTGACCGTAAAGCATAGAATTACATTCCTATGTAACCTGTGTGCTGATCATCTGCTACATTGGTACTATAGGTAGTCCTCGATTTAACAACAGTTCGTTTAATGACCGTTGAAACTTATAGTGGCACTGAAAAAGTGATTTATGACCGTTTTCCACATTTATGACTGTGGGGGCATCCCCAAAATCATGTGATCAAAATCCAGATGCTTGGCAACTGACTCAAATTTATGAGGGTTGCAGTATCCTAAAGTCATGTGATCACCTTTTGTGATCTTTCTGACAAGCAAAGTCAGTGGGGAAGCCAGATTCACAGAGCAACTAGGTTAATAACTGATCAGCTGCAGCGATTCATTTAACAACCGTGGCAAGAAAGGTCGTAAAATGGGGCAAAACTCACTTAACAAATGTCTGACTTAGCAACAGAAATTTTGGGCTCAATTGTGGTCGTAAGTCGAGAACTACCAGTGATCCTTGAGAGTAGTAATCCGAATATGTCTGATGCCAGTAAATTATGAGAGGCTGATTTGAACGGTGTTTCTTTACTATATTAAACTAAGAAGGTTTATTTTTAGCCTAGTTTTTCTGAACCAGAATATTTTAGAAGTTGTACTATAGTTGTTAGTTAGTATTAATTTTGCAGACAAGGAAATCAGTGACAAAATAGAAGGTGCCCAAGAAAGCCTGAGAAGGAAGGCTTCACTTAAGGGTTTTCTGCCTTTCAGCTACTTGTGACACTTGCTTGGAGAGAGAAGGATGAGCTTGGCTGCTGCCCCTGGCCTTATAATATTCAGCAGCTAGTGTTATGTAGTAAAGTAACTACTTGAAATAGTTTTATATATAGTGGTTTGGGTTGTGTGAAAGGGAAAATACTAATCTGAAAGAAAGATGCTTGGTGATACCCATTTTGGCATCCATCTGTATTTAACGTGCTCTTTATTCTCTCTAGGTCTAAAGGAAATGATAAAATTTGTGAAACCTGCACCTATAGATCAAGAACTTTCTAAGAAGCAAAAGAAACAGCATGAAGGAGGCAAAAAGAAATCAGCTGGTGGAGACTGTGCTCTAGAAGGGAAGATGCAAAGCATGGATGTGAACAGCCCCTGACAAAAACTCAGCTAGTCTCACTGAGGGGCACTGTGGAGTTCTTAAAGCTGAGGGGGGCAAGTGTGGGTGTGGGGGTCCCTGGGATTAGTTGCTGCTCTTTGTCTCCTCTTTCCTATGTCAGGAACATGTTACTTTTACTGTCTCAGTTTTCAGCCTCCAGTAGAGGAAGATGAAGCTTCTCATAGTGATGATATGTGCGTTTCCTTACACTGTGAAAGTTGAAAAGCAGTACAAAAGCTGTTGATTTCCCAGCCCCCAACCCATTTTAAATTATGTTAATTATATGTGAGAAAAAAATTCTGTCCAAGCCCAGAATTGCAAATTCAAGCGGAGGAAACAAAACGCTGTATAATGTTCATTTGCTTAAAAAAAATCTACATATTGAAATAAGAGGTAAAGGCAAATATCAAAAGGGGAAATAAATGTAGGCACTCGTGTTATTTTATCATCATGATTTTTGAAATGTCATAGAATTTTCCCTGACTTAGAGCAACTTGGTCAATAAAGCAAAGATTTACGAAATTGGCTTTTTTTTTAGTTAATTATTAGTCCATATTTCTTGGAGCCCTTTTTAATTCTCACAGTTGCAGAAATTTACATGGCCTTACAGCAGCTTACAAGATTAAGAATTTTTAGTATGTTTCTATTGGCAGTGTACTTTCTTATATCATGCATTATATTTCTGTTTATTTAATAAATTTATAGGCCACCCATCTTGTATACCTAGCTCTTGGTGGCTAGCAAAACAGAATTTAAAAAAAGCAAAAGCCAGAATTAAAACAACAAAAATAGCAGCTATAACATCTCTCGGGTGTTTGATGTATCTTAACATACATCTTTAATTGATTATAATTTTTCATAAACATTCAGGTCATCTAACATTCAGATCTACTTAATTGGTGCAAATTGCCAAGCTTCAGGAGTCCTTAGTTATACAGCGTGATTTGATGAGTTTGTTCTCCTCCTTCCTGTCATTATTTATATTTATATTTCATAAAAAAGAATTATGCACAACAGTAGATTTTATCAGTTTATGCTATGTATAGAATAAATTAACTTCTAAATGGATTATATTGCAATACAGTAAATTTACTTCAGACAGAAAGTCCGACCTGTTGTTTTGTTTTGTTTTTTTTACAAAACACTTCGACAGCCTTCTTTTTTTAAATCCCAACTTGTGACTTAGTTCATGCTATTACTGAGGTTGACTTATATTTGATGGTCTGAGGGAGAGACCATCTTGAAATCTTAAGAGAGGTACAAGAGGAAAGATGTCCAGCACTTGATCTTAATTTTTTAATCTATGAAATTAAAGGAATGGGAACTTTATAGAAAACTCATTGTTTATAAAATCACATCACAGGGTAAAAAAATGGGCATGCATGATTTTATAAACAATGAGTTTTCTGTAAAGCTCTGATTCATTTAACTATACTTAGGCTTTCGAGAACATTTATTTTTCAATAAACTCAATAAACTTTTCAGTTTGGAGGAAGGTAATGGTACAAATGATATTGCAAGTTTAATTTGGTGACTAAATGCAGAATTTGCCATTAATTTCTTCTGAAAGGGGAAATTTGTAAATATATAAAACAATTCAGTATCAAAAACACTAATCACTTTAAATGAATTTGAGTCCATATGACAACATTGCACAGCATTCTAGGAACTTTTTGGTGTACAGAACTCTCAGAATTTCTTTCATCGTTTTTGTAAGTGGGATAACAGGTGAGATTCTCAACAAGTGAAGCCATAACCTTTCTAACTTTTAAAAAAAGTTTATTGAATTTTGGGGAAAACCCCCTATAGATAAGAAATAAGTCAAAAAGAAAAAAAATTGAAAGAAAGCAAAAAAGAAAGAAAATGACTTCCGACTTTCTTTAGCATAGACATGGATAAAAAATACATCAAATTCTAAAGATAATAGCCTACCTTATTTTTATAATTCAATATAACTTTAGTCATAAAATCCCAGTCAGAATTTCATTTCTCTCAGTTCCAAAACTGATTTCCAAGCAGAGAGAAAATTAGTCAAAAGTTTTTCTTTAATCAGAGTGTCAGTTTCACCATCTCTGCCATAGTCTGACATGTTCACCTTCAATTTCCATCTTCAGTAAATTAGGACATCTTTGCAATAATGTGATTATTTGTACCCATTTCCACATCAGATTCAGTTCAACCATTTTCAAAATCATAATTGTCAAATTTAAATATTTCTATTAGCTGAGCATAAGAAAACCAATGATATATATACTATATAACCTAATCCCAAATCTCGTTTTTAACTTAAGATCTCCTTGAGAGAAAGACTACACTAGCATAAGTTAACCATTTTTGTTTAACTACCATTTCTCTTTTTTAAAAAAGCATCACCAAGTCATCAGCAAATGTCTTCAATTTATGTTTCTTAATCTTTATTTCCACAGTTCTTTCATCTTATATGTCTAGTCAATATTTCAAGAATTAAGATAAACAGGAGAGGAGACATCCCTGTCTTATCCATTTTTGTATCTCACAGGGTTTTGTTAGTTAGATCTTTATTGACAATTTGTGCTTTTTATGAAGTGTAAATCAGTCTTACTTAATCTGAGGAAAAAGGGTAGTTAAGAAATATGGAGTATAAATAAATTCTCTCCAAAATTCATACGGGTAGTCTTTGATTTAAAACTACAATAGAGCCTGGTTGTGGTCATAACTTGAGGCACCATGTGACTGGTCTCGATTTTACTACATTTTTACAATGATCATAAGGTGAATCACTGCAGTGGTTAAGCATTGTATGGTTGTTAAGCAAGTCCAGCATATCCTATAGATATTTTTGGCAGAAAAGAGCAAAAACTTGCAAATTACAATCGTGACCGTGGACACTCCAACCAGTCATAAATGCAAGCTGGTTGCCAAGTGCCTAAAATGCAGTCGTGTGAAACTATGTGTTTCTGTGTGGCAATTGTAACTTCAAGACCAGTTTGTAAATAGATTTGTTTGAAGCTTGTCCTTTTGAGTTCACTATTATGTTGTATAAAATAATACATGAAAACTGTCCTTGCATCCCAAACCATTCTTACATCTGTATCTTCATACAACTATTTGTCTAATTCCCTAAACATTTTCTGAAAAAAATGCTGGTGTAATTGTTTCTGCAGGTTGTTCTAATGATACCCTCCTCCCTTGTCCTGTTTTGGCCACTCTGATAATTGTCAGACCGATTTGTTTAATTCCACTCCGATATTTTCTAAAGCACCATCACAAAAAATTAACCATTCAAAATTACTGTCCCCTTTGTCTCTTAAACTTCCTTATAACTAATTCTTATTAAGATGTTTGTGGAATATTTAAACCTCTTAAAGCCTTTTTCCTCTCCTTTAATCCAGAAAGACAGTTGGTTCACCAAATATATTTTATCCTCCTGCTCAGAAAATCCCTCTTTAGTTGTAAATTGATTATATCCAATAGTGATTAAGAAAGTGAGGGTTTTGCCAACCTTGTGTACTTATAGGCTGCATTTTGGCTGTGAGTTTGATTGAAATCCCTCCAGCCACTCAACTTATGAGTTGACTGCAAAACTCCAGTTCCTGCAGATTCCTCGCAGGGAGCAGCTATTCAGAATGCAAATGGGTAATCTCATACTCTGTACTTGTTTGGGGAGAGTGGACTGGTTAGAATTCACCATAATCTCCACCACAATGCTGTCACTGCACCTTCAGGAACATGTAGTCCACCATAGAACCTCACTTGGGAGCCAAAAGTTATTTGTGACATTATCTCATGCAGGATTCTCAGCAGGTGGCAGCATCTGACCAATCTTGACTGATCTCAGAAAAGTTAGGCAGGATCAGATCAAAGTTACATTTTATTTATATATCAAATTTGGACACCACCAATCTCAGAGTGATTCTGACGGACAACAATTTGGAAATCCCAAGACTGACCTGGACCAGCAAGTAAATAAGGCTGTGTGATTCTCTCTCTTTATTGGAAGAAGGCAATACCAAACTTCAAAATTACTTAGACATCTCCATGTCGTCATCAGGAGTTGAGCTTATTCTAGCAATAGAATTATATTACTGGCAAATGTCCTTGATGGTCTATATGGCTGATAAACACAGTCAAGCCATTAGTAGAATATTCTTTAAGCATCACATTTTTATTATCTAGAGCAGGGCTGTCAAACTTGCAGCCCAAGGGCCAGGTGTGTCACGTGCTGGCCATGCCTGGTTTAGTGAAGGAGGGAAAAGTCCCGATACATCACATGACACTGCCATGATGACGCGAGTTTGACACCCCTGATCTAGAGGTAGAATAAGTAGATCAGTAACTGGCAGCACCTTTTAGTTATTTAATTGTCTTTTGTGCCCAATAGTTAGCAGCAGTGCTACAGTAGGTTCTGAATATTGAGACAAAAATGGGGAAAAAAACTTGTATTCTCAACAATTATTCTTTCTGGCATTTGTGATGGATTGATGAGTAGCAGCAACACAATTTACAAATAATTGATTGGAACATCAGGAAATTGCACCTGCCCAGTTAGCAGCTGCTAACTTATCTGCTAATACCTCACTCTTATTGCTAACCATAAAAAGCTCCCTCTGTTGCCATTTATGGTGATGGCCAAGTATTGTTCTCTCCATCACAGCATCTCTTTTTTTAATGGGGGAAATTTTTTCTTCAGTTTGCTGATTTCTCTCTCTCTGTCTCTCTTGGCTGCTTAGCGAAGAAAGTTGCATGGGATAACATTAGTGCAATATAACAAGAAAAACTGGGTGGTTTTTTTCCTACTCTGAGAAACTATTTAGAATCTATATAGTATGTGAGTTCTAAATATTAGGAAAAATACCAATATTTTGCTATTATTTTTCAATGCCTGCTTTAGGGAAACCTGCTTTGTCTTATGCTTTTTATTATTAAAAAGAATGGATGAGAGCTTTGTGCACAGGTACTTCATTAGCTACATAGCTTTATTTGAACATCGTGCAAAACTGAGTTTGTAAGGAGACTGTTGCCTAAAAAGGGAAATAAAATAGTATGTGACAGAAAAAATGGGGATAGTGGTAAAGTACAGCCTTGTTGAATTTAACTTAAGTTTACGAACATAATGACTGTGGCACACAAGCTAAAGAGACGCAATAATGCCTTAGAGTAAAATGATGGAGTGTCTGGCCGTTGTTATAGATAGATAGATAGATAGATAGATAGATAGATAGATAGATAGATAGATAGATAGATAGATAGATAGATAAT
>JANHZT010001561.1:132297-143146 GCA_032468215.1 Stegonotus admiraltiensis | reverse complement strand
CTGGCTTAAACTCTGATTTTAAGGATTTTTGTACTGTTTTAAATGGGATTTTAATATGGGCCAAATTTAATTTAATTAATTTTTAAGGGTTTTTAAATTTTGTATTGTATGTTTTTGTTCCTGGCTGTTCACCGCCCTGAGTCCTTCGGGAGAAGGGCGGTATATAAATCAAATCAAATCAAATAAATAAATAAATAAATAAAATAAATATATCCCAAAATTCTGAGGAGTTATGCAGTATCAAATTCCATAAAATATCATAAAATCCACAAACCTTTCACAATAAAACCAACTCAAAATAAGGTTGTACTAAACCTGGCAGCCCATTTCATCATTAAAATTCAGTATTAAAAGTCCCTTAAGAGAACAGTCTTCCTTTTCTTTCATTGTCTAAGCTGAGAGCTAGAAGGCAAGGATACCTCTAAGGCCAAGTTGTTCCATTGTGTTGGGAGAAAAACAGATAAGGTTGTTCTCCAGGTCCATGCCTCAGGCACCTCTTGAGATATTGGGATTTTAAACATCCACTTCCTAGATGATCACGTCAGACAGGCAAAATCCATTTAGAGAAGATAATGTTGAACAGTTGCATCTTGAAAAAACAGATCCAGAGCATCCTATTGAATGATTTTCATGACACTGACTTACTTCATAACATTCAGCTTTAATAATTATGCTTTTGTGGTGTTTGGACAGAGAAACTAATTCAGCTATGCATGTTATGTTGAACTGAGACTCCTAAATGGTTTCACAATGGTGCTATAACAGGACTCCAGTCTTTCAGAGCTTGAATGAAAATTCTGATGCCAAGATCCAGCCTAGTTAACAGGCATGCCTCTCATTTGCTTGATGCTATGCTATTGCATCAATACAGTACCTGTTAGGCAAGGACTTTTGCTACATACACAAAAAAGGGATCAGACAATCCCTAAAACTGTCTGACACTTATTTAGCATTGACATCGTGTTAGATAAATACCATGTTAGACAGCACAATTAGCCATCTGTTGTTGTGAGCTGCATTTGTTCTTGTCTGACCGGTGCTTATTTCATTCCTCTATCAAATGCAGAAGTCAAAGGTGGCAGTAAAACAGAAGCACGTTTTTGTGACGAGTTTTAGAGGAGTCTGGCTTGGCTCCATGTTCTAATTTGAGAGCACTTTATTTGGGATGGGTGTTGTTCCTCCCATTCCTGGGAATATTTCTGAATATTGTACAGGTGTCAGCACTGATGAGCTGGATTGCCTGTGGGTACTTCACCCAAGCACAGTGCTTATGCGCCAGCAGACAGCTCTTGCTAACTAATGTGGGAGGGTACTTGCTACCAGAGCCTCCAGCTAGTGCCATAGAACAGTTTCTTTCTCCCCCCCACCTCCCAAATTTTCACCTTTGTTTTAAAAGGATAGGTGCCTGACAAGTTACAATGTAAAAAATCTAACTGGAATCAAAGCTCCTTTCACAGGTTGTTGTAGGTAGCTTGTCAATGACAAGTTCTTAACAGCATGTTGTGTTGACCTAGAGTTCCATAACTTGGGCTGAAGCATTACAATATTTCGTTACACCAAGTCAAACCTGCATAAGCTCCCGGTTTTTTGTAGAACTAATTCTGTAACTGTCCCTCCTACCTAGCATTGTAAGAATTAAAGGTGTCCTGTGAGTTCTGACTCTATTGTCAGAATATTACTTTCTTTAAAAATGCTTTCACACAAATTAGA
The DNA here is from genome assembly GCA_032468215.1 of Stegonotus admiraltiensis. Classification (NCBI taxonomy): domain Eukaryota; kingdom Metazoa; phylum Chordata; class Lepidosauria; order Squamata; family Colubridae; genus Stegonotus; species Stegonotus admiraltiensis. The sequence continues at coordinate 141,436 of JANHZT010001561.1, read as the reverse complement.
ATTAGAATTTTTTTAATTGGCCAAGTGTGATTGGACACACAAGGAATTTGTCTTGGTGTAAATTACATGGGAGATAGAGGGATACTCTATCCCTGGCCTCCTTCCCACAAACTAAAAATATGTTATCCTTAGCTTATCCTGGCTGGAAACCAAGATGTGTTAGCTTTTACTGTTGGTTCTTTGGATAGTTACTGTTTTGGGTTTTTTCCCCCTGCACACTGTGGCAGGCAGAGGTGAAGCTGGGGAGAGGTTTGACAAAAGTGCTCTTTTAAGTGTTTGTAAGAGTGGCTAAGCTTCCAGTATTTGGAGTGCTTGATAAAGTGAGCAAGCTCTGGGTTTCAGTGCCATGCCTGTCAAGTGGTAATAAGGTAGCCCTGCTGTTTCTTTCAGAGCAATAAATACAGCTTATTAAAAACCACTGTGAATCTCTGTCCAAACATGTGAGAGCTTGCTTAATTGTTGAAGGTGCCTTGTCTCTTTATCATAGCTTTGGAAGCTAGGACACACAGGAAGTGAGGCTCTTTTCCCCCCTTCTTTGTAATGAGCAGAAGGCTTTCCAATTAGGGCAAAATGTGCTATTTCCACCAACGATTCCTATAACGAAAGAGTGTGATAGCTCATTGCATACCTGTGGCTAACCTTGGCTTTCAGTTTCTCCATTCTCTTGTGTCAGTAAGTGGATCCAAAGAACAGCTCTCGGTACATTTGCTCCGTGTCCTCCTAGGCATTGCCTTGAGGCTTATTGGTATATCTAATAAGTTTAATGAGAGATTGTGTGTGTTTCTGTGCATATATACGCACTTATGGGAACAAAAAATACTAGAGCTGTAGAAAAATTCACTCCTGTTTTCCTCTAGCCAGTGAAAAGAATTGAAGGATTCAGGGACTTTTGCTAGAAAACGAAATCACCCCTTTCTAAACCTAAAATGCAGAATATCCATGAACTGACAGACAGATAAGACATACTAACACTACATTATTGAAGGATAAAAAACAGTGAAGTATGATCCTACTAGGATACAATTAAAGGAGATTACGGGGTCTTCCCTATAGCTCAGTTAAAATGCTCCCCTCCCATTTGCAAATCTGCAGAAAACATATTGCTATCCATATGCCAGTCCCTGTTCTTTTTGTTGTGGCTTGTAGCTGAAAGATACAGTATATCCAAGTATTGGTTTTGGTTTTCGTTAATAAATGTTAGTTACATTTATTTTCTAAACCTATCTGGAATACATTTAGAAAAATTGGTATCCTTGAATACATAGTTGCATTCATGTAAAATCTATACACAGGTCAGGAAACCACAGTATGGACAAAAGATAGTAAAACACACTGGCTCTATTTAGCAAAGGACTGAGACAAGGCTGTATCCTCTCCCTTTATTCAATTTATGTGGAGAATATATATTGGGGATAGGTGGACTGGATGAAGATGAGCAGGGTTTTAAAATTAGAGGAAGAAACATTAATGACCTATGCTCTGCTGGTGATGCTACTCTGGTTAAGTGAAGTGGCAAAGAATCAGCAAGCTCTCATAATGAAAGTGAAGGTGCATGGTGGACAAAAATGGGACTAAGATTAAAAATACAGAAGACCAAACTCATGACAGCAGGTTCATGTAATCAACCTGACAATGAAGATATTGGTTAGTTTCTGCCTTTGGAGTTCAGCTATCAACAGTAAAGGACCCAATATTTAATAAATATTTTCAAATGCCATGATGTTTGTATACTTATAAATACTAGAATTGCGCAGGCAACGGTCTCCCTATAGTGCTCTAGGGAAGCAAAAGTTGGACTTTGAAGAAGCAAAATAGAAAAAATAGCTTTTTAACTTCAGTATTGGATAAGACTCCTGAGAATGCCCTGGCTAGCCAAGAAAATGAACAATAATAATTAAACAAAATAATTAAAACCTAGAATTCGAACTCAAGGCACAGATGACCAGGCCCAGATGATCATACTTTGGACATATTACGTGAAGACTTTGGCTTCATAGAGACTGGAGATCTCCTGAAAAAGAAACATCTCTAGTAACTTTCAGTTGGCTGTTTTTTTGGCAAGTTAAAAAGGAACTCCCAATGCGCCATTTCCCCTTACAATTCTAACGATGATTACTCTCGTGTGTGTGTGTGGTCTTGGTGCTGCTATATATTTTTCCTCCTGTACCTACAGAGGTATGGCACCTTTACGACCTATAGACTTCAATTCCCAGAATTCCTGGATCAGGAAGTCCATAGATCATAAAGGTACTATAGTTGCCCATCCTTGGTTTAGATACTCATTTGTGGCAATAACTGTGTTTTTCTAAAATGCCCACATTTGCATTTATCATTTGTTCAACTGCATTCCTCAACAATAGGAGCAACTAAAAGTTGCTCTCCTCTAAAAGGCCATGGTACAGCCATTGCTTGTTTTCATGGTTTACCTGGTATTTCTACAACCCAATAAAAGTTTGTATGAAATTGAAGTTCATACTTATACCTCCTGGTTTTGGGGTTCTTTTTTTTATTGGGTTTCCTGGAGTCCTCTGTAATCAAAGCAGTCCTCTGCTTTTACTTTCCGTGAGTTCTTTTTCTCTGTGGTCAGATATCAAGCACTTTCACCAGTCTGATGTCCTCCAGATGTGGAGGAGGTTGGGAATAATGACTTGTAGAAAAAAGAGAGACCTCCTTTGTCACTTGTCACAGTGGGTTAGCTGAGGACCCCTCACTGTACAATTAAAATGTTTGAATGACAGAATGGAGAAGTTCAGTTTACCAGACTCACAAATCTTTCAGGCTACAGTAATTCCAAAATACTGTGATCTTATCCCAGAGAAGTAAAAGCCTCATGTTTAATAACCTGTGGCAAACAAGAACTGCCTCTGGGCAAAACAGAGGGGAAAACATACGCTGCCTTTTGTATTGTGGAACTTGTCTCTGAGTGTCAGCTATCCAAAAATAGGTATGTGTACCTGAAGTTTGAAAGCATGGGCGTCTGTTGCTTCTATTGCTTGCACGAAAGGGAGATCGGCAGCTTCAGTCTTCTAATCCTGTTCCTGTAGATTTTTCTGACCGAAGTCTCTGTTTTGCCATGTGCCTGCCATTTGCAAAAGCTACCACATAGCTTGTACTTGATCTGAGGCAAATTTAGACTTAGCTCCAACTCTGAGGAGTTTGCTTGGATCTGCCTGGGGCTGAAGTGTGGGGGCTGTGCTCTGAAGCTTAAGCTCAGTTCCTCCCTCTCTGCTCTCCCATTTTGCTTTGCATGTTTGGAGAGAAGGAGTGACTCAAAGGCAGAGAGAAGATTTGGGCTGCCTGCCAGTCCCTTGGTGCTGTGCTGTGACCTGCTGCTATGGGCACCCCCCACCCCCACCCCCGTAGCTGTCTTCGCTCCCTTTGTCTGGAACTGGGCTGTTTCCTGAGCCAGGCCTTTGAATCCTTCTTCAGCTACTGTAGTCAAGGCCTTTACACAACAACACTGCCACTGGTGACCCATGGGTTTCCCGTGCAAGGGACAAGGAATGTGGGGGATAGGCCAGCCTCATGATGGATGAACACAAAAGGGGGAGAGAGAGAGTCCAGAAGCAAAGCTCATACTATGTTAGTTAAATGGCAAATGGATGTCTCGTGGAGGGTTTTTTTAAAAAAATGCATCTCTGAAAAGAAGCCTGAGAATTTGTAGCATATTTTAAAGAGATATATAATTAAATTACCATCTGAAATGTAGATTGTATTCTGATAAGCAGGATCAACATTTTATACCTGAAGAGAAAAAAAGAGATCAAAAGCAGCAGTAAAAAAAAATCCACAGCAAGAACAAAGAGTGACCTCCAACCCTCGAAATGATGGCCGCAAATGGAGTTAATTTGAATTTTTCTATATACTTTAGTAACTGTCTCCAGAAAGGAAAAAGAAAAAAAATACAAATACATTTTTAATCTGACCCATTCATTTGTTCACCGGTTTTTCAAAACAGATACCTCTGGTTAAGTCATGATTACTCTTTTCCTGATTTTGTAGATGCTTATCTGTTCACATTTTCCTAAACAGGCACCTTGTCAAGAGTCTCTTTGTAAGATATTCTGTCCCTCCAGCAGTGTATATAATGAAAAGTATAAGTGGGGAGAATGCTAGATAACAAGATTTTATTTTTTTAATAAGACAAAATGCACACCTTTAAATTGTTCTACATAGTCTGACAGTTCAATAGGCATTTTGCAAAACAATGGTGCGAATTGCTTTGAGGGCTCTTAATGTAACTGGAGATGTTTCTAAAGTGAAATCTAGCACAACCTATCTTTACATTAGACAGCAGTTGGATATGTTCCTTGTTTCTGAATTTGGTTTTGGTAAGGAAAAAAATGGAAAAAATAATGCAAACTATGACGATAAGGTTACTTTATTATCTGGTTCCCCTCCTCCCTTTTCTGCAGTTTTCATGAACAAAAAAGACAGTTGCATAACAAGAACCTAAAATAAATTAAAAATAGAAATAAAGACTAATTTCACAAGAGCATATGAAATTGAAAGGTATAAATAAATTCTGCTGTGTCTGGCAGCAGCTAATCACTCATCTCAACTCTGGTTCTTCTCACTCTGGAACATGTAATTATTTCAGAATCCAACAGTGAAGGTCACAAATGGCGACAGTAAAGGTGGCACATGACTCTGGGATACTGAAATGTCATAACTGTAAGGCAGTCATTGAATGCCTAGATTGCGTTCATAGTTTCTCAGGGACATGTCTGGATGGCTGGAACTTTGAGGATTGGGTATAACCACCACTAATTCATCATCATCATAAATTCAAGCACTTGCTGAACGAGTCGTCATTAAGTGAGGACAACCTGCATAACTTCATTTTTGGTACTTGGCTTTCTCAATTATCCAACATGTATTAGTAATAAACTGCTTGTGAATAGCAAGGGACAATATACGTTGGGATAAAACTGATCTAGAAAAATACTAAGATTATTATTATTAATCATAATAATTAGTAATAACCTTGGTATTTTTCTAAATCAGTTTTGTCCCAACATATATTGTTTTTTAAAAATACATCATTGCCCTATAATCTGCAAAAAAAAACACCTACATTTTTTGTGATGCCTGCTTGATGCTTAACTTACATAAATCATAAGTTTGAGTTCCATGCATCTCCAGATGGTTGGGCAGTATTTGTCATCATGAAAATGGCTGCTTTCATTTTTGAGAGGAGAGAGAGAGTAAAGACTCAGGTCTTACCGATTCTGATAGATAGATGGAACTAGGTGAAACAATACCTACCAAAGGTAAGACATCCTATTAGTCAGTCGGATCTATTTGTAAAGATTAGATCATTAAATTCCCTCCAGGCAAACATATAGAATGCATTCATCTTGGGTCATAAACTCATTTATCAGAACAAGTTTCAGCTCCTGGTTCTGTCTTTATCATTACTACTGCATATTAGAATCACTGCTTCATAAATAAATACCTGTGGTGAAGCAACAGGGGGAAAATTCCACCCATTTACCACTTCGTTGAGTTTTAAGTATCAAAACTCCGGCAAGTGTTCTAAAAGTGTCTGGCCATTGACATTAAGCTGCCAACACAGCTGTTTTCCCATGATTTCTAGCATCACAGCTAGCAGAGGCATGCTGCATATTTTTTTTCCCTGAGAAGCACAATTGTGCCATCTAACTGAACCTGCAAGTATTTCTGAGGTATACGAAGGACTCTATCACATGGCATAAATTTCAACCTGTTTCCACTCCCAAATCTCTAACAATCCAGTTTGAAGCCAACCACAACCATGTTCACTTCCGCTGGCCTTGAAATGCAGAAAACAGCCAGGGAACACCATGAGGCATTCAGTTCTGCCTCCAGTTTGAAGACTGGGATTAAATAGCATCCTGTCCCTTGGCAGAATAAAAACCTCATCCTTATGCAATGCAAAAGAAAATGGAAAGAAAGTGCTTGCACCCCACTTTTTTTTTTCAGGTACATGTTTTAGGTGCGTTTGACCATTTGCAATAAACTTAGCTGCTTTGGAGGGAATGAAATTAGACTCCTGTCAGGACATTGTTCCTTCTAGTTGTGCTGCTAAAAGTTGATATATACAAAACAGAGTGGTCTGTTATGGTACATTGTGTTTTTCCCTTAAATTTTCCATTTCTCCTTTTTCTGTCTCTTGAATGAGTCTGTGCAATCCACTCAGTGGTGCTTTGCCTATTTCTGTAATTGCATTTTGTGGGAGAGTATCTTCCAGCTATTTTGGGGAAATAGACTCTTCATTATACACATAGCTACTGGCGGCATGGTGGCATCTTTGCAACTTGATATTTGTCACAATAGAGCCAACCCTAGTTGTGATTTGTGGTTTACACCTTCTACAGGTATGTTTGTGGGTTTTCATGTGTTTGATGGGAGAGAGACTAAGGGCTCACTTCAGCTCCATTCATGTTGTTTATTTAAACAGAAAACCTAGTCAGGATATTTTTTGCAGTGATTGTGAAACTGATTACATGTGTTAAGAACTCCTTTAGAAATTATACAAGCAGAGGAAAGCTGCTTTCTTTTTCTCATATTGTGACATTGATTAGGAAGTGAACAGAAGGATTTAGATTGAATTGTCTGATAGGGTTGTTTAAATTCCTTTCTTAGAATAGTTAAGGAAATGGATGCTAAGAAATACTTAATTATGGCCAGGAGCTGACAGGTGTTGTTAAAGAAAAGCAAAGTCAGTAGAAAACCAAATTGTTCACAGGCCCTATCATTTCACAGGAAAAAGGTTAACTTTGCTCCAGGTTCAGACAAACAAGTGTGGAATAAAAAAAAACCTTGAAAGAAGCCAATTTATCATGCGGATGGTGCCTCTGGAGTCAACTGTAGAGGGGTGCAAAGAGAGTATGCAAAGTGCAAATTACCTTGTTTCCCCTAAAATAAGACATCCCCTGATAATAAGCCCAATTGGGCTTTTGAGCGCATGTGCTAAAATAAGCCCCCCCCCCAAAAAATAAGTCCTTCCCGAAAATATTTAAACGCATGCGTAGCAAGTCCCTGCCATTTCCTCTGGTTAGGGTTAGGGAAACAGAGCTGGAAATCAGGTAAGAAGGTAGGAGGAGCCCCATCTTGCTCCATGCACCCCAAAATAATAAAACCTCTCTGAAAATAAGGCCAAGTGCTTATTTCAGGGTTCAAAAAAATATAAGACAAGATCTTATTTTTGGGAAAACACAGTAGAAATGGGCCTTTTTACTAGATTCATCCTAATTTGGGAGCAGCTGTATGAGAGCATTTGCATTGTTCAGTAGGTTTTGGTCAGTATTCTGCACATCCCTATCAATATTTTCTGTGGGAACCATTAATTGGCTGCCCTGAAGTTTTATAACAGAATTCTGCTTTCTTTTCGCAGCCTGTCGTGGGGACGTCTGGAATTCCACAGGGGCCTTCCGATGAGAAAGTAGCTGTGGTGACAGTAGATGACTGTGACACTTCAGTGGCCTTGAAATTTGGCTCTATTCTAGGAAACTATTCCTGTTCAGCTCAAGGGACACAATCAGGCACAAAGAAGTGAGAATTTTACAAGCGCTATTAAGTTCACCTGATGAGCTTGTAATCATAAGTATGGAACAGAGATGGGTGAAAGCAGATTGACTTTACAGGAGTTATTCAGTGGGGAATGACTGTGAGAAAGATAAGCCGTGGGGCTATAATTAACTTTATTAATTTCCCTGGCTCAACTTCACCCTATATGAGAATATGAAGTACTATAGATTTTATTGGTCATCTGCTTTAATGTGCTAGTATTCATGGAGATAGGAAGCTAGTAATTTGACACGTTGCATGGATGCCTATACAGTACATAAACCTGTAACCATAATGAGAACTAATACTACTGTATGTTCCAAAATACATTATTTCTATTTTATAAATACTATTTGGCTGTTATGTTAGTCTCCCTTAACCCGAGTGCCTTCGGGATGAATGAACAGACCTCAACTCCCAAATACCCCAGTCAATTTGGCTATTGCTGAAAATTCTGAGAAGTGAAGACCACACTCAGGGCAGGACATTTGAGTTGGTGATGATATATTCCTTAGTCTTCCCTGCTATCTTCTGCTGCTGCACTTTTACATACATAGTGATTTGCTAAAATCTCAAACTTCTACTATAAACCTCTAACTATAAATTGGATTCATAGTGACTCTGAGGTCACATGTCTACTCTTTTAATATAATGTGTGATTGATGACAGTTTAATATCTGTTTAGGTCAGAATAACTTTCTCAAGCAGATTTTTTTTCCTTGATCATGTTTTTTTCTTGAGTAACTCTAATTTGACTTTACAGATCCTTGGATTTGACAGGTCCCTTGTTACTGGGTGGCATTCCTGACCTTCCTGAGAGTTTCCCAGTACGGAACCGACATTTTATAGGTTGCATGAGAGACTTCCTGATCGATAATCAAGATATAGACCTGGCTGACTTCATTGCAAATAATGGAACTTTGCCTGGTATGATGAATTCAGGGGGAAATTGAAAGTTTACGCAAATGGTGGAGTTTCTGTGGGTGGAAATTGGCAAACAGACAACCAGCTATTAAGAACACCACAGCAGGCCCTAGCCATTGTCTGCAATATAATACATCCATAGGAATGACTTTCATTCATGACTTAGCTCCTCATTACTCAGTAGCAAATTCAGCAAACACTTTCCTAATCCCTGGAGAATCTTCTATTACTATCCTTCCCAGTACATTGTTACGTTCTCCTTTCAGGCTGCTCTGCCAAGAAGAATTTTTGTGATAGCAACACATGCCATAATGGTGGAACTTGTGTCAACCAGTGGAATACTTTCACCTGTGAATGCCCCCTGGGTTTTGGAGGCAAGGACTGCAAACAAGGTAAAAGATGGAAGCTGCTAAAGAAGGTGCTTTTTAGGAATGACATATGTGCTAATTGCCAGGAACTATATCAGGAAGTCACACATTTCCTAGCTCCATAGAAAATATACTATTCTAATTATTAGAAGAAATAGAAGAAAAGGTGGGAATGCTAATGTCCTAGAAATTCTTCTCTCTCTCCCTCTCCCTCTCCCTCTGTCTCTCCCACCCTCTCTCTCTCTCTCTCTCCCTCCCTCCCTCCCTCTCTCTCTTTCCAGCCCAATAAAATATAG
>JANHZT010001561.1:119951-132197 GCA_032468215.1 Stegonotus admiraltiensis | reverse complement strand
GTGGGAGCTTCATCACTGGAGGCTTTCAAGAAGAGATTGGACTGCCATTTGTCAGAAATGGTGTAGGGTCTCCTGCTCGAGCGGGGGTTTGGACTAGATGACCTACAAGGTCCCTTCCAACTCTGTTAATCTGTTTCTGTTTAAATTTTCTCTGTAAAGGCAAGTACACCATTGCTGTGGTGAATAGATCAGTCTTTCTTGATTGCCTGCCTTATCCAAGTAGGTGGAGTTTGTGCATCCACAGCAGTTCCACATCTTAGCTGGAACGGAACAAGATGCTAGGTCTACTTTATTGTTTTGAAATGGTACACTGCATTGCAGAATCCTTGTGGGAGGTAGAGCACAGACCCACAATTCGTTAGCTAAAGGCAGGCATAAACTTGTTGGCTTTCAAGGGTTTGCAGTTGGCCTAAAGTTAACATTTTAGATGATATAGATTCATAGCGGGAAAGAACGTTAGAAGTTATCTAATAGAAGCACCTGTTCGATGCCAGTTCCACTAAAGCATTTTGATAGAAGAACGTTTTGAAGACCCCCAAGGAAAGATAACTCAACGCCTTATAGAGCAGCTCATTTCACTGGCTGACAGCTCATATAACCTAGCCTGAACTTCCCTTCTTGTAAACTCGCTGTCAGGAAATTTCTCCTTTGTTCTAAGTTGGATCTCTCCTTGATCAGTTTCCATCCGTTAACTTCTTGTCCTTCTCTCCGGTGCTTTGGAGAATAGGTCGACTCTTTCGCCTCTGTGACAGCCCTTCAAATATTGGAAGATGACTATCGTGTCACTCCTAATCTTACTTTTTGTTAGATTAGACCAGGGGTGTCAAACTGGCGGGCCCGCAGGCCAGATGTGTCATGTGTAGGCCACACCCACCCCAGCTCCATGAAGGAGGAAAAGTCACAAAATGTCACGTGATGGCAATGTGATGCCATGAATTTGACACCCGTGGCCTAGACATTCCTAGCTCCCTCAACCATCCATCGTGGACTAGACATACCTAGCTCCCTCAACTATCCATCATACACTTTAACCTTTCAGTCTCCTAATCAACTTTGTTGCTTTTTCTTTTCTAGAATCTCAACCTCTAGAATCTTTTTATACCATGGTGACCAAAACTGGATGCAGAATGTGGTCTACAAAAGCAGTATAAAGCTTTAATAACACTTCACATGATCTTCATTCTATGCCTCTGTTGGTGCAGCCGAGGATTGCATGAGCCTTTTGGCAGCTGTGGTACACTGCTGGCTCATACTTAAGTGGTGATCTAGGACCTCTAGATCCCTATCACAATTACTGCTGCCATTTTTCTATACCTGTGCATTTGGTTTTTCTTGCCTAAAAGTAAAATCTTACTTTTTTCACCACTGAATTTCATTTTGTTGGATGGTATTCAACAATGGGACACGGTGGCTCAGCAGCTAAGATGCTGAGCTTGTCGATTGAAAGGTCGGCAGTTCAGTGGTTAGAATCTGTAGTGCCATGTAATGGGGTGAGCTCCCATAACTTGTCCCAGCTTCTGCCAACCTTTTTACCTATTCAATAGCATTCAAGTCTAGGAAGATTTGGCTCTTGAGCCTATCTTCTAAACTGTTGACTATTCCCCCAGTTTGCTGTTATCTGCAAATTGGATGAGTTCCCCTTTCATCCCCTCATCTAAATAATTTATGAAGATATTGAAGGGTTCCCTCCATAGAGATGCAGTTCCATTGAGGACTACACATTGAGTAAGGTTGGTCAGCTAGTTGTTAATCCATCTTTTAGTGGTACTGTCTATCCCACATTGTTCTATCTTACCAAGAGGTAGGCCTATTGGTCTATTTTGTCAAATGCCTTATTGAAGTCCAGGTTTATTATATCCACATCATTTTATTGGTCCATTAATTTAGTTCCTTTGTCAAAGAATGACCTAAGATTCGTCTGGCATGATCCATTTTTGACAAACCCATTGGTTTGTCAAAAGGTGGGACTAAGGAAGCCTTTGCAAACAAATAACTCTAGCTAATAAATAAATGAAATAAATAAAGGAGAATATTTGTAGCTCAGGGTTGAAACAAGGGGTCTTCGTTTCAATCCTCATTTGGTTGTTTCATGAAGATTATTTAATGATCGTTTAATGATTGATGATGTTACCTAGTCTCCCTCTCTTATTCTCCCTCTCTCCTCTCTCCCTCTCTTATTCTCTCCCTTTCCCATCTCTCCCTCCCTCCCTCCCTCTCTCTCTTTCCAGCCCAATAAAATATAGAGAGAGAGGATGTGCTGATCCATTCTTGCAAATGCCTGGGGATCTAAGTTAAGAAAACAGCTGTTATTTACTTAGCTGCAGAATATGATTCTCTTAAATACTCTTTCTTCTAAAGTGGTTATATCATCCAATATAAATTAGCAAAAATGGCAGGGGTAGAGAAGCCGTGGTTCAAGCCCTTATTTAGGATGGTAGCTCCCCTATGTCTGGTTGGTTATAACAAGGAGTGAAAAAAGAAGAAGAAAAAAAACCATGTTTGCCCAGATTCAATCAGAACAGCACCAGAATGGAATGAAATGGTCTTTTAAGTGCCTTGTGGAATGGGGAAAAAAGGAAAATGCCAAGTACACCTCCACATAAAACATGATCCAAACTCTGGAGGCAACCACAAAGAAAGCCGTTGTCTCATATATGTTCCTGCACTTTACAAGGGAAATTAAGAGTACTCTTAATAGAAGCCTTCCTTGGTATTTGGACAGGATGGGCAGAATCAATTCTGACAAGAAAGTGCCTAATGTGTCTTGATGCTACACCATGTAGAGATTTACAGGGGATAATTAACACTTGTAAATTGGACCAATAAGCTTAATAAGTCGATGCATTATTATTATTCTGCAGCATTGGGTAGTCTTGACACCAATCTGGCCACTTCATTCTGTATCTTCTGCAACTTCAGAAGTTGCAGCTTCTGAGCCACCTCTAAAGGCAATTCTGCATAGAATGCAAGTGGTGATCAGGGGCCGTGGTTCCATTGTAAGGATATCCTGATCCAGGTAGGATCATAACTAGGATACTAGACAGAGCTAGGCAAAGCTCAAATCTTTGACCATGGCTTCTGCCTCTTATTTGAACAGGAACCACAAATTCAGAAGGATCCCTAATCACAAACCATTTCTTTGGGAGGGAGCTAAACCCCATAAAAAGTAAACCTTGGAATCAATGTTTCTATACTGTCTAGGTAGTTTTTAACATAAAACAACTCCATCAGCTAATGCTTAATCTTAGCGTGTCTTGCTCCATCCAGGGTTAAGTAGCTCAGGTTCAAGACTTCCATGGAATATGTAGGGTGACATATAACTGGTTGTTGAACACATGTGGGTGACACCCCACTTAAGCCAATGGATGACCTGTCCCAAGTTTTCATATAAATGTTAAATAATACAGGGAGAGGACAAAGCTCATGGGTACCACACATTAGAGCAACCAAGGGTTTAAATACTATGCCTTTATAATAGTCCACTAAAACCATTTGCTTAGATAGGAGTGAAACTATAGACCTTGCAAGCAGTCCAAAAGAGTGTTGTTAGTTGCGAAGTCGTGTCCGACCCATCATGACCCCATGGACAATGTTCATCCAGTCCTTCCTGTCCTCTACCATCCCCTGGAGTCTGTTTAAGCTCACACTAACTGTTTCAGTGACTCCATCCAGCCACCTCATTCTCTGTCATCCCCTTCTTTTCCAAAAGAGTGCTATGCTTTATATCGTGGAATGCTACTGAAAGATTTAATAGAGCCAAGAAGAGTACCCTCTACCCATCCAGGTTTCCAATATAGCCCATCTTTTAAGGAAGACGTGTCATTTCTTTTCCATGCCTGAGCCTAAATCCTGACTAGAAGGGATCTGCATAATCCATTTCCCCTAGGAATTTTTTTGTAATTGAGTCCTCACCTCCTTGTCAACATCCTTCCACATGTTAATGACTAGAAATGTTGATAATTATAAAGTGGGTTTATTGGTTCTCACATTTTCAGCAATCAAGAAACCAATATAGTAGGCTCTAGCAATCCAGCAGAAATGGAGTAAACCATCTTACCTCTTCTGGAATCTTATATAGCAAAACTACAAAAAGGATATTAAAAAATGTTTTCCCTCTCTTTTTGTGACGTGTGTACAAATATGTAACACTGTAGAAGGCAATAGCAAGCCAATTCTATATAGTTGCCAGAGATTATAATATGAACATGAAATTGTAGTTACCAGAAGGCCCTTCTGTTGGAATGGGTTCAAACACACTCATGTTGTATGTCCAGCCTATGCAAGGGGTGGGTATGGCCCCTCCTATATTCATTTGTACAGCAAGAAAAGGGGGAGAAGGAATGGACCCCCACAAACTCCCCAATCTAATGCAGGAGTACAATACAAAATTCTCTCCTGCTTCTCCATATGGTACTTACTTTTTAAGGATTTTTTTTTAAATGTCATCAGATCATTGATTAGAACTTGGGTGGAATTGTTGAACACTTTAAGCCCAAAATGCTGAAGGAACACTGTTTTAAAAAATAATATGAGTATATATAAGAATAGTCCAACACACACACACACACACACACACACAATTTTATACGCTTGTTGAACTCCTTTTTTTCTCTGTGAAGAAATGGCAAGTCCTCAGCGTTTCTTGGGCAACAGTATGGTGATTTGGAGTAATTTGGCATTGATCATCACGCTTCCATGGCACATTGGACTTATGTTTCGTACCAGGCAGAGCAATGGTGTCCTCCTCCGTGCTGCAGCGGGGCAGCATTCTACCATAACCCTTTGGGTGAGTGGGCAACACTTTACTATTGTCTTGCAGATTAGTGGCCTAGAGAAAACTACTTTGTGTTACAACACAACAGGGCACCTTGCAGCCCATGGGCTAGGTGCAGCCTCCTAGCATTCTGAAAAATATCCCACCAACATTTATTGGTAGAATATGTATATTCTGGAGCACCATTTCAGAGGATTGGCGGGGGGATTTTAAAATGTGGAGAAGGGTCTAGTTCTCTCCCAGAGGCCTTCCATCCCAGTTGCTGTGGCAGCAAACTACAAAGGGAGTTATCATCTCCATGTACCTCTTAAGGGCAGGTATGGAACTGTGTACTGTCTGGACTCTAGGTGGGGGGATTTGACAGACAAAGATGGGTAATTTTCACCTTCTGCAGTGAAAACATGGCTCAAAACTAAACTCATTCTGTTCTTATTTCTTTGCTCAGTTAAATGAAGGTACAGTGCTGATGACCGTGTACCGAGCCAACAGCCAAATTTCAGCATTGAGGCTACACCAGGTGAAAGTGAATGATGGTGACTGGCATCACCTACAATTGGAGCTGCATAGCAGCTGGGACAATCCAGAAGCCCAGTGGTTAGCCATAATGGCTTTTGATTATGGTTTGCACCAGGTACAGTGAGCACTAGAACTCAATTAATATCGATGGTCAACTAATGGCTGAATCATTTGGCATTTATGGAGCATCATTCTGTATATTTCCTAAAGTTTGAATGTACAGTAACACTTGTAGCATAATTTAGTCCAGGGGAACTAAAGCTATCTATGGGATGGATCTAAATGGGATGGATCTAAATTGATTCCTAGTAGTCTAATACACTTTATCACTAATCTCTTTGACTATCCTTACACTTAGGCTCTTTTTCTATAGATTTTGATTTATAGTTAGTTAATTCTATAAAATTCTTCAGTATTAATCTACAGCTATCTTAATAATTTATTCCAGCCCACCTCTTCTTGGTTTTCACCAATGTCCTGATGGTTTGTAACATCTGATCTGTATTATACAAATAAGTACTGTGGGCTCATCAAGAAATTAAGGAAAAATGATGTTCGCTTTGCCTGTCTATCCTCCAGGTGATGGCCAATATTAGTAGTGAACTTCGTGGACTAAAAATGCGGAATTTGAGTATCGGTGCTATACTGGGGGAGAAGGGAAACCTGCAGCATGGATTCCGTGGTTGCATGCAGGTGAGTGGGTGAAGAACAAGCCTTGATGGCCAGTGGTGGGTTTCTACTGGTTCATCCTGGTTTGGGCGAACCAGTAGTGATAGCGGCAGGAGTCTCCGCCCACACGCCTGGACATCATTATGGACGCTCTGCGCATGCGCAGAAGGTTCCATGCATGCGCAGAAGCACTGCACACACGCTCACAGTTCCGAACCAGTAGTGAAAGTAAGTGGAACCCACTACTGTTGATGCCCCTTTCTGGATGTTATTGGACCAATGGGTCATATCATGATTGACCCATCAGGTGTAGGCTCCACCACTTCTTTCAACTCTTCTTTCTTTGGTGCTTTTTATATAGACATATGTTTTGGGAAAGGAAGGCCCAATTGATTAGACCACATCACTCTTAAGCAAATAGCGTAACTGACATCCTTAAGAAATTATATAACTGGGAGAGATTGTTGTGGAGTATGTGTCTGTGTCAGTATAACTATACATATAAATAAATTAGAAGCTGTTAATGTCTGGAAATCTCCAGGAACCAGAGCTGTGTACTGATGAGTCTCATCCTCCAGCCTGATTTTGCTGAAAATTGAATGAAGCAGGAATGCTTCTAGGTCCTAAGTCATGTCTACATTATGCAGATCTTAAACAAGAGCAACAACACATACAGGTTGTCCTCGACTTATGACCACAGTTGAGCCCAATATTTCTGTTGTTAAGAAAGAGATTTGTTAAATGAGTTTTATGACCTTTCTTGCCACAGTTGTTAAGTGAATTACTGCAGGTGTTAAGTTAGTAACATGGTGGTAAGTGAATATAGTTTCTCCATTGACTTTGCTTGTCAGAAGATCACAAAGGGTTATCCCATGACCCCAAGAGAGTGCAACTGTCATAAAAATGAGTCAGTTGCCAAGCGTCTGAATTTTGATCACATGACATGGGGATGCTGCAATGGTTGTAAATGTGAAGGTCAAAACTCACCTTTTTCAGTTTTGAATGATCACTAAACAAACTCTTGTAAATCAAGGACTACCTGTAGCATACAATTCACAAGTCTATAACAGCATTTTTTTTCACTTAATATGCTGGCTCCGTATTTCCCGTTTATGAATGGGGACTGAGCATCTTAAATTCAATGAATACTGGAACAAACTGTATTTGTGAAGATCTGTCAAGTATCAACTGTGTTTATTTTTAAGCAATACAACCACAGCACCATCTAGGGGCTGCAGATCTCAGTTGGCTTATTTATTTAAAAATATTCATATTTTGCTTTTTGAGTTCCTAAAAGGTGATGGATATAAATAGGCTGTAAATTGTGTTCACTAAGTTTCTCAGTTCATAGTTCACTGAGTTCATAGTTTCACTGAGAACCAGAAGCAAGAAATGAATGTGCAGAAGAATAATCCATGTTATCTAAGAGCTGATCTTCTCCTTCCTTGTTTATTTTTTGCTTGGATCCTCCAGGGTATAAGGATGGGAGACACATCAGGCAATGCTGTCACCTTGAATGTAAACCAGGCTGAGAAAGTAAATGTGGAGCATGGCTGCAGTATCCCAGACCCTTGTGACTCCAATCCTTGTCCTCTCAATAGCTACTGCAATGATGATTGGGATAGTTATTCATGCAGTTGTGATCCAGGTCAGTGGAAGGGAAAGTGTGATGATAATGGTGAAGAAGACTCTATATTATGGTTCTTAGGTGGCCTAGAATTGCGTACCACAAGATGGGCTGCCATATAAATTCAATGTATGCATATTTTTTTTAAAAAATCCTCTAAAACAGTTCTAATGCTGTCTAAGGTTTAGGTGGCTATAGTCCAACATATCTGGAGGGCACCAAGTATTTGCCATGTATGATATGTAATGGGCTTAAGTGTTATAAATAATATTTGCATTGTACTCAAAGCATTATTTTTAGTTGTGTAATAGCTGAGTCAGAGTACTATTAAAATAGTACTATTAAAACTCAGATGCAAAGCTTCAATAATTCATTCTGATTCATCCTGATTTGATGGAAAGATACATTATAAATTTACTGTGTTTTGACTGTTCTTTCTTACGGTAGTTCATTTGTACAATATATATGGACTTTCTGTGCTGTTTGCTTTAATCCTATGTTGTTTGTTTTTGACAGTTTCCTTAATTAAATAACTAATATACAGCAAAATGAAGATTGTTATCTTAGCATAATTTTTGAAATAACATGAACTCTATTTACATAATTCACAGTGGTAATACTTAGACATTGCACCTGATTAGGATACTATACAAAACATAACAACTACCAGAAATAAACAATTTTTATTTCATTATTTAATACTTAAGACTGAGGTTGGGCCAGAAGCCCATATTCTTGCTAGGGATTGTGTAAATATACATATACGTACGTATATGTATAAGTATATGTACATACGTATATGTACATATACATGCATATATCTAATATTAGCCTGTTTCAGGTTTTCATTGTTTATTAAAAAGTTAAGATACAAGTAGGGGGTTGAGTAAGCACAAAGTTCTCTATAACAGAGCAGGACTTCATTTGCACCAGACAGGATAGGTGCCGTGGTCATTTCTATCTTTCAAGCCTCCGCTCCCACACGCAGCCTTTAGCTCAGTTGTGATTGGAGAATGATTATCCCAAAATCTCCTGCTTGGCCGGGCTATCATTTAGTCTCAGGTTGGAGATTATTGCCAGAGATATACCCAGAATTCTTCCTGTGATGCCCAGGTTACTATGGAGACAGCTGTTCCAATGTCTGTACCTTTAACCCCTGTGAGCATCAAGCCATTTGTGTCCGCAAACCCAGCTCATCCCATGGCTACACCTGTGAGTGTCCTGACAGCTACTTTGGGCCATACTGCGAGAACAAGTGAGTCTGAGAAAGTTCACTTACATTTGTTGTGATGTGCCCGTAAGTGTGTGTTGGTACTTTTCAGTATTTGTAGAACTGAAATGTGGAAGTGCTGGATGCATATTGCAGCTATTTATTTATTTATTTATTTATCTATCTATCTATCTATCTATCTATCTATCTATCTATCTATCTATCTATTTAGATTTCTATACCGCCCTTCTCCCAGAGGACTCAGGGCAGTGTACAGCCAATAAATAAATACAGAAAATATAAAATTAAAAACATTAATAGAGATATTAATATTAATAGAGATCTTAGGCGTTTGCATCTGGGTATATATGTGCAAATAAAAGGTCATCCTAAAAGTGTGTAACATTCGTTCATGTATGGGAGAGGCATGAATGCAGTGACATTGGCTTGCATATACAGTGTGCATGCTGTACATAATTAACATACCATGATTGATGTATATGTGCATGCCAACCAAGGAGATTACTTCAAATAATGTGTTTTACCATACACATCAATATAGCAAACTTGTGGAAATCTGAAATAAAACATCCCAACATCTCTTTAGATATCATCTCTTTACTGAAAGCTTGTAAATTATGACAGTCTTCATGTGCAAAGGAATGGAAGATCTTAGAAAAGGCAAAACCATAATTTGTAATGAAGAAGTTACTATACTCCTCTACTGTATTTGAAAGATGCTTACATCAGGCCTCACGTTTTCGTTGTTAGGTTAGCCCAGCCCTGTCCGCGGGGCTGGTGGGGGCATCCTATATGTGGCCCCTGCAACTGTGATGTTGATAAAGGATTTGACCCCGACTGCAACAAAACTAATGGAGAATGCCACTGCAAGGTGAGTTTTGAATTATTTATCTAGTTAAGGGTAGAAATTCACAATCTGGAGTTGAATCATCAGAGAGGATGCGGAATGATTGATCAAATGGTTTCTGTTTCTGTATTGATATTTTATTGCTACTCATTGTTTTAATAGCCTGGCTATTAAACATTTTGCCTTGGTTTTAACAAATGAATTTTGCCTACTAAGGAAAGTTATGACACACTAGACAAAAATTTGGGTATCTTTGTGTATACAAAGTATTTTGCTTTTTTCCAACTATGGATTTGCTGTTTCCCAGACCAATAGTTATGGTATTTATTATACCAGTTAGTTTATTTGTTTGCTTTTATGCATTTTGTGATTTTATGTGAGATCTTCAGATTAAGGATGAGGTAAAAATTAAATAAATAATGGTTCAACAGCCTTAGTTAAAATTTGTTTTAACAATATTAAAAAAAAAGTCTGAATATTATTTGAATCTAGCCATATTAACCACAGATCTTTCCCTCCAGATGATGCTGTTAGTGGAAATCAAACACTTCTGACTCGCTTCCAGTAATGCAGAGGGGGGTAAAAGTAGAGCGTGTGCTGGTGCTTGTTGGTTCTCATAAGCATCATGCTCATAACCATTACTTGCTTTGACATGTGCGTATGATCACTCAAAGTAATACGGAATTGGATTTGACATATTTGATAGAAATCATGATAGTATCTTGGGAAGTCCTGTCTTTTTTGAGTGTGCAACAGCGAACGGTTGAAAATTTAATAGGAAACAACATATCTGGTAAAGGTCTTGGATTGGCCATATATATATATATGATCCTTATGATAAATAAAATGGACAGAAGTCTCTCTTCTATTCTACAGGATAATCACTACCGTCCAGCAGATGGTGCCACATGTTTCCTCTGTGACTGCTACCATACCGGCTCATTATCTCGCACCTGTGAAGCTGAGACTGGGCAGTGCTCCTGCAAGCCAGGTGTCATTGGACGCCGCTGTGACCGCTGTGACAATCCTTTTGCAGAAGTTACCATCAGTGGCTGTGAAGGTTAGAAATACTCCTTAGGCAGGAAGCACAGCTGAATCACTTTGGATTGGGTCCAATTTGTGTACTGCGACTACAACCTTAGCTGATCTCAAAGAATGGTGTAGGGTTAAAGTTGACTGGGATTTGAATGGTAGGCCACCAGGAAACCCTAGCAATAGGCAAGATTGAGGTGGGGGGAGGGTAAAGAAATCTTGGAAGAAAGCAATCGCAGACCACCTTTGTGCTAGTTCTGAAAAAGTCCACCTCAAGGGTGTCAAACTCAAGGCCTGCGAACTGCATCCGGCCCATGGGGTACTTAGATCTGGTATGCGGGGCCACCCTGGAAACAGTGAGGGACCGGCCTGCGGTGCCTCTGCCACCGAAAATGGGCTCCCGAGCTCCATTTCCGGCTGTGATGGCCTCCTGCAATCATCTGCCAGTGAAAATGGAGCTTGGGAGGGCTGCGTGCGGAGTCTGCTCGGGAGCCCGTTTCTGCTGGCAGAGTGCTCAGACCGCCATATGCACCCCCGACATGAGTGACATCAAGCAGGGCACACCCACTCTGGCCACACCCACCCCAGCCCCCTGAGGTCAGACACAACCCTGATGCAGCCCTCAATGAAATCAAGTTTCACGCCTCTGGTCTACGTGGACATGTCTATGAAGTGAAGAGAAAACAAAGTCAAGCTTGATTTGAAGGAAAGTGCTTTATCATGTCCTTTTACTTTTGCTCACCAATTTTCTGAACTAATCAGCTCCCAGCAATTAAAGGGGATAATACAATACAACTATCGCATTGATTCATGTGATTCATACACATTGGATTACTTGGGGGTGGAGTGTTGTTTTCTATATGACCACAGTGCATTCTTGCCCTTTGTTCTCTGTATGCAGTTTATTTCCAAAGCAAGTATTTGTAAAAATATTAAATCTTGATTACCTTCCCTTTTAAACATGCTTACTGAAAAGAGTGCACTGAGTTTGCATAGAGCAAATTACTATACACAGACTCTTTAATGTTTTTTTCTTGCAGTGAATTACGATAGTTGCCCACGTGCCATTGAAGCTGATATTTGGTGGCCACGCACCCGCTTTGGTTTACCTGCAGCTGCACCTTGCCCTCGGGGATCTGTAGGTAATGAAATATCTGTAAGGATGCAGTCATGTACATATAGCAATCAATTGAATTATTAAATAGTCTTTGAATGCTTCCAGATAAAGGCTTCTTTAGTTATCCTACTTTGTTTATGACTTGTTATAGGTGGCCAAAGAAATAGTTTTCCTCAAATAGGCATCCTATGGTTTTCTAACCTTCATCATTTTTTTAAAAAAAACCTCTGTTATGGAGTAAACATTACAATATATGTTGCAGAGTTTTTCTGTCTGCTTGGACCACATTTTGTGTCAGCCATTCTCTCCTCTTAGCATCATGGCAATCTGATTTGTGTCCGGAAAAGAACATCCCACCTTATAAAAAGGAAAATACAAGCACAATCCCATTCTTCTCTCTGTGAGATGTGTTTAACAGATGAAGGGAGGGAGG